>JABXWE010102910.1:0-18106 GCA_014611495.1 Limonius californicus | reverse complement strand
TCCTGCAATACGTCTAAATCTTGCCCCTCAGTAGGATCTTCACCTTCGGAATCAGATCTTCCTAAATTAGTATTTACATCGTCCATGTATAAGTCATCATTATAAAGAGCTTCTTCTAGCTCCTTATCTGTCAAGTATTTTCTACTCATGGTGAAATACCTAATATGCACCACGTAAAATATACGTATTTTTTCTGTGCAAAAACACAAGAGCAAGTCTTAGTAAGCACTAGTCACAATCGGAGTCTATTTCCGAATTCCGAATTGTATTGGTTAGTACTGCTTGACACCCAGGCCGTGTACAGTTTTCACATAAGTTACAATATAGTATTTTACGCCTAAATCACACTAAACGGAATACCATCTGACTGCAGCGCTGGCGTACGATAGTAACATGGAGCGCCTCTCCGAGGATTTTATTTTTTTACGCCGATGTTTAGAATTTAATCTTAATCAATTATATATTACCAGATTCAGAGAGTGTCAGGGATAAAAATCATATATTTTTAGATAAAAAAATTAAAAAATACACGAGAACGAGCAAACTAAGTAACCTGGGGTCAGCGGCTGACCCCCCCCTTCTCAGTGCGACTGTTAAGCGTTGCATCTAGAGAATAGAATATTTTCATTTTGAAAACTTATGTAAAAGTAATAACGGGTAGTTCCGGAAAAGGCCACTTTAAGAATTTCAATAATGTGCGTCATTTACAACAACAACAAATTTATAAAATAAGATTCTATTCTAATACCTCTCAACAGACGCTGGACTGGTTTTATTGTCAGAAACTTGTATTGCAAATGCACATTCCCTAAAACAAAAAAATACGCTACGCCGAAGGGCATAACTTACATTACTCTACAAATACTAGTAATTTAAATACATTAATTCTTCCCAACTAATTTCAACGAATTTGCGTGTTAATTTACTTGAAAACAAGGGCGTTTTGGACATTAACAAATTTATTGAGGTGTAATTACGTCACCGACACTACCACCGTCACTAAACCTGTTAAAACGTATGGCCATTACTAGAACATCGGCAGGTTTGCTCAAATGGCGCTACCGAAGTTATCTATTGAAGCTTTATGAATCTTTTATGGGGTCATTAACGGAAGGTTCAACGTTTTCAGGTTTTTAAGATAACGGTCGATATATTTTGATGACGACTTTTCCGCTTAACATAAAAGTTTTTAAAACAATTTTTCAGAAGTTGAAATATTTCCTCATTTTAAAGGAAACTTTATTGTAGGGTACGGAGCAATTTGAAAATGCTTGATTGATTTTCCAAAACAATGTTTAATACTTGAAGTACCAAATAATTTCAAATTTAACGCGATTGGGATCAGACAAGCTATAAAAATTGTTTTGTATATAATAGTTGATACATGCTTTACAAGAAACAAGCACGCTGTTCAACAGAACAAAATCCTTGGCCATATTAAATAAAACAAATAATTATTTGGACAATTAGAAGATATGTTTTGTTATTTACTGGAGACAATGGGATTTAGCACAATACCATAATTCTGTGGATAACCTTAACATACATTCGGGATCCGAGTAGATTGTCCTTTAGAAAGAATCCCATCGTTTTGTCGAACGAAACCTTTGTAAGTCTGACGAGGATTTCCTTATATCGCATTATGTTTTAATTATCATTCAAATAGACGTTAAAGAGCAAAATAGAAAACAGTTCCTGCAAAGTTATCAAAGCCACAAATAAAATTCTATGAATAAGATAACGATGCTATCTGACTGAACTTCACTATACTTCTGAATATTAATAATGTTTCGATGATTACAGTTATGTAATTTAACGTAAAATTATGAAGTGAGTTTTGAAACTGTAAAAGTTTTTGCAAAGTAGAAATGGAATTTAGTAACGGTTATTCAGAAGAGATTTTTAAATGCAAATTTAATTTATAGATCTGCACAGATTTAAATGGGTTTTGCCTAGATAAAGTTTCCATTCTAACAAGAGACAACATTGGAATATTCCAAATGGAAGCGATAAGAAGCTACACAATACAATAAAAGTAAACAAGGACACTGTACTATTAATATTTCGAGTAATTTTCAAAAATATAGTTCTGTTTTACGAAAACGCGCAACACAAGCATTGAGTACAAGAGTGCTACGCCTTTATCAAGATAAGCACTGGAAGATAGAATATAAATAAATTAAATAATCGTTATCGATAAAAATTGCTCAATCATCTGAGGTGTACGTAAATCTGATAACCCCGTTTCAAGTAAGCAGACATCATACTTAAAATTTTCTAAAATTCCTAGAAAGGTTCCAAAACAGAATTTAGACAATCAAAATTAGAACTTGCATAAATCTGACGGTTCATAGAATTTAAACATTATCGTAAAAGCCGTTATTTTTAAACTAAGAACATATTCAAAGACTGGCATATTTAAAAATTTTTGTTTTACAAATATTATACATTCAATACTATTTTTATGGATTGAAAAAACCTATACTAGGCTGGTTTTAAACTAGAGAATTCAGCAAAAGAAAGCTTTCAATTAAGTCATACTTTGAAAATTTATAAATGTGTGCTATGAAGAATTTAGTTCTCTTAAAAGTTTTAAATATTCCTACACAGCATCCAGTGAACATTCTCAAAGAAATGGTTGTAGACTTCAATTTAAAAGTAAATGAAAATTATACATTTTCACAAACGTTTTCGTGATCAGGTTCTTGTAGACATCAAAATTTAAATATCAAACGGAGATTAAGTCAAATTTTTATTTCATTTTGGGTTTGAGAGTACATGAAAATTGAAATCTTTTAAATCACTTCTTCTAAAATCTTCTTGAATTACGATGCTCCATAACTTCCACAAGATTTCGGTTTAAAAGTAGTAAATTAGTTTTTACGTAAAACATGTCTAATATTTATTCACTATTTATGTGTGAAAAATGCGTGTTGATCGGCAAGTATTAATTATTTTAAACACATTTTTCATTATTCCTGCTTGAAATTGTGGACGTAGCATATTATATAAATGACCATAAAATACCACGACTCATAAAATATCATCAAAATCGACCCCCCTATTTGGGATACATCAATGTCCGCGCGTATACACAAACTGACTTTTAAGTTTCTAACTATACAACATGTCTACTCGCTTTCATATCTTATTTTTGTAGGTATACATAAATATAGGGAAGCTATTGCCCTTACTTAGCTTTTAAAATTAGTATAATTCTGTTATAGTTAGTCGGGATGGCATAATTAACATGAAACTTTCTAGCTTTACGAATTCCAAAGTCCTTAGTGAGCCACTGGCTTATCCGAAACAATTATCTTATATCATTATTACCACATTAATGACTATTACCATAATCATTACGGATATCGTATTTTGATACAACCACTCCACCATTTCTGTTTGTATGTCGTTTTTATATTCCAATTTATAATTTATTCACGGCACTAAAACCAGTTCTGAAGACACGACATTAAACAAGATATTACATATTTATAGCCAACACCTTAAGGCTCCTTAGGCAACCCCTAAGGCGCGGACGGTGCAAAATAATAAATGCCTTGACCTACGTAGAACTAAAATCGATACTACTGTACAAAGTAATGCTTAAGGTCTAACTTCTAAAAATAATGTGTATTTAAAAATGTTAACATTTAAGGCCGTACAATAACAAAACGGAAATCAGACTTCACAATGCACAAAAACATTTGTTAAGTTATACAAAACACAACAATCAAAATTTTAAAATTAAGCGATATAATTTCATATTTTGAATGATTTTACAATTTTCTGCTACCATTTTCTGTTCTAAATTGTCCCGTAAAAGTAATATTTTGATATAAAACTCAATACTTACAATGTATGCTACTGTAAACCTCCTCTCACCAACTACAAGAACAAACTAAACGGGTTTGGTGCCGGTTTGCTAGAGCAAACCTTGGTCTTCCTAAATGACCATTCAGAATCCCGAGTCGCGGGGGGAGGGCTATCTGCGTAAGTGTCACACGGAGTACAATTTTCGAAATATGTCCTACAGCAAAATTTCTGTCTATAGAACAGACAGAGAAGGAGAATCGATAGGTCACGATAAATGCTGGAAAAACCCCACGCCGATATATTATGTCGTTTGTTGTTTCTGGAAATACAGGGTTTGGGTTGTACTTCACTGTTGCTTGTGCACGTCAGTTTGATTGTGTGAAAAAAACTGAAAATTGACTAAACAAATCATTAATATTTAATTTTACATTATTATGTAAACTGTTTGGTTTGTTTACGGCAAATGACAGGTTAAAGGTCGTGACATGCTGAGATTTATTCACATGTTGCTTCATTTGTCTGAAAGACGGTTTGATATAATTTGGTTTTCTTTAAGTTTAAATGTAAATAGGCCGATCGTTCTTTTATGAAACTCCACAACTTGAACTTAAGGAGACTAAAGAATATATGAGAACACTAAAGCAAACCGATGCAAACAAAAATAATCGAAGTAGAACAAAATTAGCAACATGGGTTTTTGAAGTACGTCTGTCTGTAGGTTAATACATAAGCATATTACTAATCACATCTTCAAAAAGGTTGCTTATGCATTTGAGATAATGTTTCAAAAAACGTATCCATATACAGGGTGGTTCACCGAAAATGAAGCAGGCGTGTTTTGTGTCACTAAAACTTAATTTTTCGAAACACGCCCGAACGAGTCAAATTAATTTGCCTGGGGCAATATGCAATACGGCTATTTCCTTTTACTTATCTTCAACTCTGAAATTAGGGTAATTTTCACCCTTAAAATGTTAAATAGTAAGGGGTATTAAAAGACTTCTTCTTCTTCTGTAGCCCCACTTCAGATCCATTTTTGAATATAGGCCTTCCCTAATTCCTTTCAAGGATCACGGTCTTCTGCTATTCTGATTCAAGTAAATCCAGCTGTTATTTTAAAATCATCATACCAGCGCATAGGTGGTCGTCCTCTGCCCCTCTTATGCTTGTACGCTCTCCATTCTATTATTTTGCGGTTGCATGTATCTGTAGTACTTCTATAGCTAGAAGCATGTCCCCCATAACTCCATTTCACTTGTGCTATCTTTACACCACCATCCGTCACATTCGTGATTTCTCTAATTCTGTCATTCCGGATTCTGTCCTTGCTCATTGCTCTTTCCATCCCTGTTTCTGCTATTTTAATTGTTTAGATGTTCTTTTTTGTTGTTGCCCATGTCTCTGCCCCATAAGTCAGTGCTGGCAGGACACACTGGTCAAACACCCCCGTTTTTAGATGTTGACATATTTTATTATTTCTAAGGATGAAAGATAACTTTCCAAAGGCTCCCCATCCAATTCTTATTCTTCTCTTAATTTCCTGCTTTTCGCTGTTTCTTCCTAGCTCCAATCTCTGTCCCAGATATATGTACTCTGTTGTCCTTGCAATTTGCATTCCGTCCATCCTAAGATCTATTTTTGGCCCGGGATACATTATTTTGGTTTTGTTAAGGTTAATCTTTAATCCTATTTTTTGTATTCGCTCTCCAAAATGGTTACTTTGGAAACCGCGGGGAGTCCGTAAAATGCTCTTTTACGGCCTAGTACTTAAAGTCGCCATGGCAACACTTTAGCGGATTCAAATTTGGTTATTCAGAAAATTTATAATTAAATCGAATTTTGCACTCATTATACACTACAGTCACCACAAGATTACTTCAACATAGGTACCGTTCTTAACACTTATTTTAGGACCAACACCAACAAACGCCAATATTTTTGAGTATTTGATTTGACACACGCGTCATTGATAAACAATCGGTTGCCATGAACATTTTCGCATACGGCCTTCTAATAAATACGGTAGTATTGATGGCAATTGAAAATTAATATTATAATGCAAGAATTCTTTTGTTGGAGAGCTAGTGCAAAAAACATTGTATGCAACACGTACGCAAATGGCTTTAGCGAACTCATCTTCATATTACGGACTCGGCTGTCGCCTAGTCCGGAAACATTACGATTCGTTTGCTAAAGCCTTATTTTGCGTACTTGTTACATAAAATACTATTATGAGATGCTCTATTAAGGTCAGTAATAATTTCTAGTAAATCTTCGCTATTTTGTGCAAGGTGAACAATATCGTCAGCGTAGCGTAGATTGGTTAGTTGTTAATTTCATTTATATTTATTCCTTTACCCGTCCAGTCTTTTTTTTTGTAACATCTTCAAGCACTAGAGTAAAGAGTTTCGGAGAGAGCGTGTCTCCTTATCTTACTCCTCTTTTGACTAGAGCAGGGCTCAATTCTGCAATTTGCCAGCGCTTTGTATATGGCCCAATGTTCTACACTGTCGAAGGCCTTTTGGTATTCTATGAAGGCGATATGAAAAGGGAACCCATATTCATTTTATTTTTCAATAACTATTTTCATGGTTAACAGGCGGTCTCTGGTGCTGTAATTTTTCCTGAATCCCGCTTGCTCTTGGGGTTGGTATTCATCGAATTTCCGTGTCAGTCTGTTAGTGATTATCTTTGTTAACAATTTGTATGTATGCGATAACAGGCTGATAGGTCTATAGTTTTCAATATTTGTATTTTCGCCTTTTTTGTATAGTAGGACAACCTTGGCATTTTTCCAGGCTTTAGATATTTCTGTTGATTTTATGCAGATGTAGAGCAGATTTGTGATCTTTGATATTTGAATATCTCCGCCTTCTTTAATCATATCTATTGATATATTGTCTTTCCCCAAAGATTTATTGAATTTCATGTGTTTTCAAGTCTCCATTCCTTCTTCCACAGTTATATCAGGTTGTGCCTCTGACCCCTCACTTTGTATTATCCTTTTGTGTTTAGTTTCGTTTTCGCTTTCCTCTAGTATTTTTGATTCATATAGTTTGGTGTAAAAATCTTCCACAATATTTAGAATATCGTCTCTGTTATGGGTAATAACCCCATCTTTATTGCGCAGTGCATATGTTTCTTTCTTTCCTACCTTTTGTTAGAGACATTTAATCCCTTTATTTCTTTTTCGATCACCTCATTTATTTGTCTTTCTTGAACTTGGAGTTTATGTTCTCTTACAGATTTCTTGATTTCCTTGTTTAATTTTTTGAACTCTTCAGTTGTTCTGTTTTGGTTCGCTGTCTTCTCTTTTTCATTATTGTCCTAGTTCTACCGCTGATATCAGTTTTGTGGCTTCTTCGTGGTATTAAAAGACATACCATTTAAAACCTCGATGAATTTGCTTTACAAGAATCTTTCCATAAATGTTCCAGCACATTTACTACTCTGAAACTTTGGACTGCATTTCCGCTGGAAAATAATGCTCGGAATCCAAACATAGAAACTCATGTGTAAAGAAAATTCATCGAACTTTTAATTAGTATGTCCTTCAAAGTTTTTAGAGTGAAAGCCACCCCGGTTTTATGATTGAAAATAGGTGAACGGAAATAGCCGTATTACATGTTGCCCGTCACAAATTAATTTGACCCGTTCAAACGTGTTTCAAAAAGTTAAGGTTTAGTACCACAAAACATGCCTGTTTCGTTTTGGTGGACCACCTTGTGTGTATTTAAAATTCATTCATAAAATACTTTAGTAGGAAAATAGAAACCGGTAGAAGCTACGACAAGAACTAATTTAAAGGGAGTGCGAAAGCTATTTACTATATAATTTAACCTCTTTAAATTAAAAACTATCGTATGCTTTATTTAAAATTTCCAAAAATGCATATTTCAAACTTAAGAGGCTAAAAACTAGAGCTAGGACGGGCAATCCTGTAAGTTGTATATGAATTACACAGGTCTACAAATTTCAAGTTTAGCACTTTATCGCATATTGTTCCCATTCCGGAACAAACACTTCAAATGTCTCTATTTGTCTTCCATTCATTCTAAATACTCTGACAGCATACTGTCCCCATACGGAGACATTTGGTACCCGATGAGGAAGCGAAATCTTGCGAAAAAATTTGAGATTTGCTAATAAAGCCTTCTTTGTTGTTAGTACTTGTGAAACTCTTCACGTGCAAGAAAGAACTCCCATTTTGGTAGTGCTGTTTTTCATAAAAATTCTATAAATTATTAACATTGTAAAAATATCTGTGCCAGATATTTACATTACTTGGGAACTTCGTGCAAAAGAAGTTACGGCTGTAAATAGGTAGCAATGGAATTTAGTTCTATTAGTACAGAAGATTTTACGGTGGAATGACCAATAGTGAAGTTTTGATTAGACCTATTCCCAGTGACAGTGAAGATTCTTGGTTATCTGACGATGATGAAGAAGAAATAATGACAAATAATAAAAATACCACTGACTTTTATCAACCGGATATGTTTAGTACTGACGATGATATCCCTTTATCAGAATTAGTATTTAAAACAGTAAATCTGTACCTCGAAGCTCATTGACTGAAACTAAACGAGTTACTTTGGACTAGAAGGCGAAGGAAACTGCTACGGAATATGATAAAGTAGATTTTCATGGAAGTGACGTCTTACCTGACGAGATACTAGATCTGACGACACCATATTCTATCTTCAAATATTTTATACCGATCAATATTTAGAACATGTTGCAAATATGACATGTTTATATTCAACTCAAACTAGACCCAATATGCCATTTTCAACAACAGTGCAAGAGCTTGAACGTTGGCTTGGAATCATTATTTGGATGTCACTTATCAAACAAAGATCTTCGAGACGATATTGGTCTCTCGATACCAGGATTTCGCAAATTACAAACACAATGGTGGTAAATTGATTCGAAGAAATAAAAAGATTTTTGCATTTCAATAATAATCTGATGCAAGACAAGATGGACAAAATATCTCCTGTCATACAACAAATTAGAAATGTATGTGCTACCATAACAATGGAGGAACATCTTTCCTGTGATGAACAAATCATCCCTTTCAAGGAAAGAATTTCGTTAAAGACTTATAATACAAAAAAAACCTCACAAATGGGGATACAAGGTATGGGTTCTCTCGGGAGTGAGTGGTTTTTCTTATAATTTTGAACTGTTTACTGGAAAAGTAGAGCCCCTGAACGACGAAATAGATATAGGTGCGTCTAGTAACGTAGTACTACGGATGGCAAGTATTGTACCTGCAAATGTAAATCATAAAATATACTACGACCATTATTTTACAAGTATTCCCGTAATGTCTACATTAGCATTAAAATGAATCCACTCAGTGGCAACTGCAAGGGTTGACGGGTTGCTGGGCTGCAAATTTTTGAGTGAGAAAGATTATAAATCCATGGGAAGAGGGTCCCATTTGCAAAAAGTTGCTGTTCATAATGCTGCAAAAACGTACAGGTCTAAAAAATTATAAAATAAACAACATAAAGTAGCCAATGGCACAATAAAGACAAACGAATCATAAACGCCTTCACAAATTAATCAACTCATACTTGGAGTTGGAAATTATGCGCAATCCCTCGCAGGTAATCCAATATTGGTGTATTTCTGTAAACAGCAACCACTCTTCGTATATTTTCGGCGGTATCTCTGTAAATTTTAAATAACCCCACAAATTCTAATTAAACTTATATTAAGTTTATGAACGTGTCCAATTGTCTTCCGTCCAATTATCTGGCGTCCAAGTGACGCACGCGTCCAATTTACGCGCGTTCAATTAACGCGTCCAATTGACGTAGATCCGCAGAAAATACCCTTCTTATGACCATTTTAAAATATAAGCATCAAATTAATTATTTATGGAATAGCTGCATTTTTGCACTTGATATCGAATATTTCATTAGGTAAGGGCGTCAACAGCGATGTTTATTAAAGCAATGCGAATTTTTCATATTTCTATAGTTACAAACTAGACTGGCAGAAAATTGAATACTTTAAGAAAAAGGCATATTGACATTTCATAAACCTTTAAGCTTTTAAATTGTGTTTTCTAATTTGTCTACGTATAAGCAAATTGTAGTCATTCTCGGTGAAAGGGAACTGCCAAACAAATACACTAGAAGTAATATGAAACTAAATACACTCTTCCAAATTTTATATAATTTTAATAATAAAAAATATGTGCAAATGTGTCAGTAGTTTCAATGACATACGGTATATTTTGAGGTAGGCAAATAGGAATTGTGTGACTGAATAACATAAATACAACAATATTGTTGCATAAAAGATATTCTAGAATGTTTTTGGTGAAGATAATTTTAATAAATCAGTTGTTTCATAAATTGGATTTATTAATAAAATTGGATACTTCAGCAATTTTATTAATAACACAAAACTTTTATAGAATATACCATTTTAAGATATATTTGCGCCCAAACGTCCCTGCGCCAAACCGTCCCTGCGCCAGACCTACCCTGCGCCAAATCGTCCCTGCGCCAAACCGGGTCTGCGCCAAATCGGCGGCGCCAAAACGTCCTAGACCGCGCTCGGTACACTTTGTTATTTAAAAGTTTGGAGTTGGCGGTGGTGGCTGCTAGTGGGATAACTTAGACTTTAGAAGATATTCCCCTTCAAACTTTTGTTTGCTTGTCTGGCGAATTGTTTCAAATTCGATCATTTACAAAGTTATTCCGGGCAGATTTATTTAGTTGGAACACCCTGTATATTAAGTTTTTAGATATACCCATGTCTTCCAGTGTATTCCAAAACTAGTCCCATTTGATGTTATTAAACGCTTTAGTATAATTTACAATCTAGAAAGCAAAGATAGAATGAGTTTCGTGATTGGTAAATTACTTTTCTCAGGTTTAATATTGTTTATTACCTGGCTCTCCACGACCTTCTACTAACTCGTACTGATGATAATTAAGTTTATGTTTTTTTATTATTTACCCGTATTTTCAAGTTTTGTTTATATTTGAGATCAATTTTGTGTTGCGTGGTCTTTTTTTGTCTGCGGAGACGTTTGATTGTGAACACTAAGCAGTTTTATTTATATATTACTTGAGATTTTTCGATTGACATAAGCGAATCATATATTTAACATTACTTACCATAATCGGATTGCTTCATTATAATGGCTGTCTGAGACCAAATTTTTTTATATTGGTTTAATGGCAAATTAACAATCAGAACCAATTACAATAAATGTTCTATGAGTTAATGTGATGACATTATTGGCGTGAGGGGGAAATCCATCCATCGATGTTATCCCGTACAGAAGAGCTAGTCTCCTTTTAGGTGAGACCAAATTGCCTTGAAAACTTTTACATTGGTATTATTGTTCATGTAACAATTTGTGTTATGACTAAAACTTAATTTTTTAAGTGAACGCTCTAGGTATGAGTTCATCACGGGATGATGTATAATCTATTTTAATTTGTATTAATTAAATTATGATGAAAAATATTTAAGTTTTGTTCTATCGCGTGGCCATAAATATCTGTTATCACGTTACCGTTGGAATCAACATCGCTTGTTAAAAGTGATGAATCCAACTAAACTAAACTGACATTCCTATCTATCAAAATTATGACAGATTGCTATAAGTAATGGAGTAAGAACAGGATATTTTTATAATCGAGTCTTATTTTAGAAATAGTGTCAATAATGATAATGAGTGGGTATATTCCATGGAAGCATGTGTTGAAGAATTTAGAGCCCAGTTTCCCTACCACCATGATGACCATGTTCTGCGACAGAAAATTAATAGGACTGTTGCACGTTTTCGACAATCCGGTAGCGTTACAAAAGGAAAAGGTTCAGGTAGGCCCCAAATTAACCAAGAAATTGTGGATAACATTCAGGAAAGAATTACTGAAAACCCCCGCATTTCGACACGAAAATTGTCAGCTGAAGCAGAAGTACCTAGAACTACTTGCCAGAAGATATTAAAATCTAAATTAAAATTACATCCGTATAAAATTTCTGTATTTCAGCAATTACATGTTCAGGATTTTACAACACATCTAAATTATTGTCAATGGTTCCAGCAAACATATAATGATCAATTACTGGATAGAACCTTTTTCAGCGACGAAGCCTGGTGTACCTTACCTTGTTATGTTTACATTTTTATGTTAAGTTTCCTGTCCATGTGAGATGTATGTTTGGTTGCATACGATTGGGATTTGGTGCGCGCTTTGTGACCTTGTTAGTTTGAATTTCTTTGCTTCCTGACATTTAGGGAATTTTAAATAATTTTGTAAGTGTAGGTGTAAATTTGCGATTTTTGAGGCGGGGTGTTTCCTGTAGAGAAGATTCTTGAGGACTTGCTTCTTGATTGTCACGGTGTGCAGTTGCTTTGCTAGTAATGTTCCGTTGATTAATGAAAGATTTATATATCTGCGAATATTTCGGATTTAATTAATCATCCAGTTCTGTAAGAGAATTTATGCATTATTTGGTTTACTATTTTGGTGGTTGAATAAATTCTCGAGGGTTTTATTGCCCGATTAAATACATTACCAGTACTATTACGGTCGCCGCATGGTTTCGTGATAGTGTAGCACGCTCTTGGGCCCGTATCTCTGAAACTGCCTGTGAACCACTTTCCTGTAGCCAATCTTCGTTTTCTGGGATCCTCGACTAGAGAAGAGTTTGTCTGTTTTCGGAAGCCGTATTCGACCTTCCTGAATTACCTGCCCGTTCTTGAAGAAGAAGTCATCTTCGTAAACCTGGGGAACGATAGTCTTCGGTATCGCTGTGATCAAGCCGTTTGGACACTTTCAGAAGCTCAGGTTAGAAATTATAACTTTGTCCTCTTCGATCGTGACAACTTGAAGATCGTGGGTTCGTTCACAATTTATGCCCGTGTATAACCTAGAAGAAGTTCTGTCTGTGATTTGTTTGTCCGAGTATTGCGAATTAGCAATTTTGTATTTTAATCTTTTATTTCGGTTATCACTGTGTTTAGCAACAAATTATTTAGGTCACTTACCGTTATTTATCAACCTGTGTAGCAGAAGTATTCACTTACGTCTGTTTTACTTTATTGTTTACATTTTGCGATCAGCTGATTTACATTTCAATTTGTGCGTATTTTGCCGTAGTGGATATTGTCCCGGCTGTTAAAAATTGGATATTTGGGATTTTTGATTCAGTATAACTTTATTATTTATGTTACGAGTAAGGGGATGCGGATTTTGGTTTTATTTTGGATCTCTACTCGAATTCCCGTTATTGTGTATCGGGTATTTTTAACGCTGCATTGTACAAGGCCTTGGATAATTTTCCCCAGCGTGCGGATTGCGGTAATTTTAAGTTTGGGAGTTTATTATCTTTGCCTTTAGATCTGTTTTGAGATTCAGATCAGTCATTTAGGGGCTTTATCCGCTGAACTGTTCCTCCTTGCTTTCTCACGTCATATGTAAGGAACGTATTTTGGTTCCTTGGTTTGCCTCCCAAAATCTAATTTTATTTTAAACTTTGTTAGTTTCTTTTAACGTTACAACTTGGGCTTCACCCAAGTGTGTTTCAGTTGTGTTTATTTGATACAAGTATATACAGGGTGTACCATTGCATTGGTCATCGCTTTTTATATTTATGTTTATTGAACATATTTACAGGGTGTATAATTTTACATTGGACTTATATTGTATTATATTTAATTTGTGATTGATTTATATACAGGGTGTTTGCAATTTAGTGACCAATATAATTATTTTCAGTTTATTACGTAATTTGTTGCGTTTTATTGTGTTTTGTTTCCTTGTTTATGTTTTTGTTGGAACCGTTGACGTTCGTTCTGCGAGGTAAGAGTTTACTCTTATGTGGATTCGGTAAGGTAGGTCTGATTTATCGCTGCACGACGACTGGTGAAGTAGAATCCTGGCGCCCTTTTTAAAGATTGTTAGTTTGAAGATCATTTTCACCCACCCCGTGTCGCAGACTGAGAGAGCCGTGGTGAAAACACCGATACGTGCAGTGAGTTACCCGTGGGTAGAATATTTCGGTGTTTCCAAATTTGTTACCAGAAAATGTGTTGGTTTTGTTAATTTGTCTTGTTGTTCCCGTGCGCAGGTTTTTGGTAACAGCTTCTTTCCAGTACGAATACGTCAGTTTTTTCTTTAGAATATAAGGCATCTTATGTTGGTATTAGCGCTTTGGATACTTTTTCGCACAACTTATGTTTTTAATTATGGTCACTGTATTCGGGTAATGTCATGATGTATAGTCTAGATCGCTTTTCTACTAGAAGTATAATATTTTCTGTAAAATCACACATTCTCATTCGAAGTCTGTCTCTCCAAATATTCGATATGTAAATGACAATATTCCACAACAACAATAAGCTTTAGTATTGTCGTTCGTCTGCTTAGACATTTCATATTATGTTTGACAGATAACTAGCGACAATCGTCCAACGACTAAACAGACGTTGAAAAATAGAACCTGGTGCGTCTGTTGCGACTGTCGCAAGCAGTCGCTTGTAGTTGTTACAGAGTAGCAGTCCGTCGTTGGTGGACGTATCAGCTGTAAAAAGGATGCAAAGGAGGCCCAAGAACACTGTCCTGCAGTATCCCCGATCCGATTAGATGTAGTTCAGTGAGATGTTGATCACATTTCACCTGAAGCTATCTCTCTTCTAAGTAGAATTTTAATATATTATAATATGAGTGTGATAGCCAGATTTTAAACTTATACGGTATGTCATCGTGCCATACTTCATCAAATGTTTGATTGTCGTCGAGGAATGCTATTGTGCAGTAACATTTCTTTTATAAAGAATGGTTGGTTAAGTCAACAACTCGAATCACCTGATGTATGGTTGAATGTTCCCTTCTGAAACCAAACTGAGGTGCTGGAATCAGATTTTGACAAGCAATTTTTCTGGTAGTTTGCTAAGTATGGATAATATACGGCTTGGTCTGTACAAGGCATTTAGAGGTTTTCCAGGTTTCAGTATCAATATCACTTGAGCCACCTTCTACTGTGCCGGAAAGTACTCCAGACGTAGGAATGAGTTACATACATACATACAGTTACAATTGTAAGCATGCTTAAGCCTTTGCGAGCAACCCAGGAACCTTTTCTGGATGTAGACTATTTTTTCCTATAGCTTTCTATTCCTTGAATGTGAACAGCTTAGGTATTGGGGCCATTTGATGTGGAGTGTCCCAATATTGCTTTATTTCAAAGTCTTTTTTTATTTGTTATTGAAGAAGGTAGACGTTGGAATACTTAATTAGATGTTGAGCAAAAATTGATGTTTTCTGCAAATCCATTCGTGCCAAGCTAGGTCTTTGATTAAATTTTGGATTTCAGTGGAAGCTTTATTATAGCGCGTTTTTTCCGAGGGGTATCCGGTATTTTGCCAGTTTCTCCTGAATCCTTTTTTGGTAATTTTCTTTTGATGATCCATGGGCAGCATTATTGTCTCTTTGTAAGTGAAATTTCTGGTGTAGTTTCCCTAGTCGACCTAGTATACCTAGTATTCTTATGTTGAGTTTGTTGACCACTAGATATCTAAAATGACAACAGTCCGGTCTGCTGTTAAAAAGTTTAGTTGGCCTTTCATTTACAATAATTGTAGCACTTTTTGTAGCTATAACCGGAGTGTGTTGCGAGGAAAGATTGAGACATGATGAGATATCTTGGTACCTCGGAGCAATACCATTGTCACAAAGAAGTCCAACAAGTCTGGAATTTTATGAACATCCGTGGACCAGTATGTTGGTTTATATGTTGATAAATGGTTTAACGAAATTCTTCGACAACCTGTTGCAGTACTGTTCCTCCTGCTGGTGGAGAAATACATGAACCCTAGAGGGCATTTTTAGCATTGTAGTCACCACCAGACATAAACCTGTTGCCTGGGCACCGAAAATAATTGAAAATATCTTCTTTGTTAGCAGGTTGATTGCGGACAGTATGCTGCTGAGAGTGCAAGTGAACCATGCCAGCCTTCTATTTGTATACTAGGTGCTTGTAGAAAGCCTTCCTTCAATTTGGGTAGCTCATGATGTTGAATACTATTTCTGATCAATAGCGACTAGCGATCGTGCCCACGTAAACCCTTGATTTTTTTCTCACTTGTATACCGAGAGAATCGAATACCAACAGTAATCCTACCAACTCTTATATTATATCCCTCTTGAATCCCATCTATACCTGATGGAGGGCAGCAGTATCTATCAGTACTACAACAGGGCAGAAAAGAAATGATCTTGGTTTGCACTATTAGTAGATTACTGCAAGCGGGAATGTAGTATTCAGAACGGTTGGAATATTGCGGCATAAAATGAAACGGGAAGCTACTGCACTATTTCCCAGAACATTATTAATCACCATCATCTGACAAGATGGAAGGACTTAAAGAGGAGGATCAATGTAGCCGAATGTTTTTCTGCATCCAGGTATTTTGTGGAGTACATATTGAAGTTCTGTAGTTTGAGGTAACTTGTGCTTGCGAAGTGGGTTTCTGAAACTAGTAGAATATCTACATTGTGTTGCTTAAGGCTGATCTACCCCAAGTGCAGATTTCAAATCTGCCCCTTTCTTTTGGCTATAACGCAACCAACATCACAGATTACTACTATTATTATTATTTCAGGGGTTCAACTGTCTACCTGTTTTCGTACCCTTGTTTTACACCTTCAAAGAACCATAAATCAACGTGGACAATAAACAAATAGTAAACGTGCCTTGTGGTAGATATAATAATGTTTTCAATGTTGAAAATACTTAACCACAATAGGTAATGCAAAAATTACCAACAAATTTAATTTAGAAATGCCATTAAAATGAAATTAAATTAAATTAAAATTATTATTAACTATATTCAATGTTTATTTTGAATTTTGAGGTGTTATATGCACTTTCTTGCCTCGGTGAACAAATAGCTATTACATAATTTTTGATTAGTACTTTTTATTTTTAAAAACCTAGTAAGTTGATTTCATTGAAGTTTTTGTTTCTTATCAAATTTGTTATTAATTTGCAAATGATTAATTTGTACAAGAAAGATTTTGTTAGTCCAACTATTTGAATATTGTTAAACCGTTACCAGAAAATATCACAGCTAATAATAATGAAAGTACAAAAGGATGCCAGAATTTCGGTGAATCCTATAATCCGGGGACGGCAGTTTTGCTTAGAAGAATTTTTCTTTTCTTCTTTGCCGACCAATAAATTGTACATGGCTAAGTGAAATAAGATTATTGTAAGAAACACATGGTTTTTCTGAAAATTTAAACCTAAAGGCTTGTAAATATAAATACTGGATTTTTCATTACTTGTTAGTCGGCTGTGTCGCCTGTCGTCTCGCTTCCGTGTGCTGTTTATTTCCTGTGCTTTTTTAGTTGTTAAAAATCTGTCTTTTTCAAGACAAACTTATACAATTGGTTTTATACATTCAGGTAATTATAAATCATACATTAAAAAATTATACTTGTCTGTGACTTTTGTTAAATTTTTGTTATCAACGCCCGCAGTTTATTAATTATTTGCAATTACAGACAAGATTACATCTTCTCATAATGGGTGTACATGATCTAAAGAATCCTTCTATGAGTATCAGAAGAAAGAGTAGAAAAATGATTTCTAGACAGGTCCAAGCTGCATTTCGGTAAGTCTTTTTGTTCTTTTCTGTATCTGCCAATAATAATTTTAAACAAGGAAAGTGGCTGTTTATATTGCTGTAAAACGAACTAATAACGCTGCCAAGGAAACGAAGGAGCAATTTTCATAAAGACCCACTGAAGATGCTTTTTTCACTTTGTTTACAACTAGCCATTGCAACGCAAAAATTATGAAAAACGACGATTTTGAAGAAATTATTATATTCCTTATATTAAAATGTATGAGCTGTTGGATAAACTGTTATAGTATAGGTACACGTGAGTAATTGAAATCCCACTTAAAAAACTTTTCGTACACAGCCTCGTGGGTAAAACATTTTTTAGATAAATTCAATTGTAACTCACTTGTACTATAAATAACTATTATTTGAAATAATATTTACAGTTTCCATTATTTCAGAAAGCATAAAATGACTAATGAAGTCCGCGATCCCTCTTCTACAATGGAATCATCAATTGTTGACAGCAATGTGTAAGCATATATATATTTTTATCAATTATTATTTACGAAAAGAAATTCTAAAAGAGTATACCCAAAATCTTAGAACATTTTAAGTGAAGGTGATTTATTTTATTTACAGTAAATCAATAGAGGACTCATCTGCAGTGCCGTCAAC
>JABXWE010102909.1:0-20438 GCA_014611495.1 Limonius californicus | reverse complement strand
AATTATAAATCATACGTTAAAAAATTATACTTGTCTGTGACTTTTGTTAAATTTTTGTTATCAACGCCCGCAGTTTATTAATTATTTGCAATTACAGACAAGATTACATCTTCTCATAATGGGTGTACATGATCTAAAGAATCCTTCTATGAGTATCAGAAGAAAGAGTAGAAAAATGATTTATAGACAGGTCCAAGCTGCATTTCGGTAAGTCTTTTTGTTCTTTTCTATATCTGCCAATAATAATTTTAAACAAGGAAAGTGGCTGTTTATATTGCTGTAAAACGAACTAATAACGCTGCCAAGGAAACGAAGGAGCAATTTTCATAAAGACCCACTGAAGATGCTGTTTTCACTTTGTTTACAACTAGCCATTGCAACGCAAAAATTATGAAAAACGATGATTTTGAAGAAATTATTATATTCCTTATATTAAAATGTATGAGGTGTTGGATAAACTGTTATAGTATAGGTACACGTGAGTAATTGAAATCCCACTTAAAAAACTTTTCGTACACAGCCTCGTGGGTAAAACATTTTTTAGATAAATTCAATTGTAACTCACTTGTACTATAAATAACTATTATTTGAAATAATATTTACTGTTTCCATTATTTCAGAAAGCATAAAATGACTAATGAAGTCCGCGATCCCTCTTCTACAATGGAATCATCAATTGTTGACAGCAATGTGTAAGCATATACATATTTTTATCAATTATTATTTACGAAAAGAAATTCTAAAAGAGTATACCCAAAATCTTATAACATTTTAAGTGAAGGTGATTTATTTTATTTACAGTAAATCAATAGAGGACTCATCTGCAGTGCCGTCAACGTCCAAAGGGTTCCCTGATTCTGGAAATCCAATGTAAGTTTTTATTTTGTTTATCGAAAATTATACGAAACATTTTGTTTATCGATAAAACTGTAAAGCTTTTTTTTTAATACCTACACTTCTTTTTTTGGGAATTGTTAAAGCGTTGTTCTTTTTTTAATTAAATAAGTATACTTATTAGCAATGCATTTTTCAATTTTCAGTCAATTGTCTTAACAAAGATTCCACGGAAATATTAGTTATTTTACACAAAATTTTTCGCAGGTCAATTGATGATGAACGTGACAGTGCCGAATTTGAAGAGATGTTTTATGAAATTGAGGCAGAAACTGAGAGCCCAAAAAGTAGTAAATTGTTCGAAGTTTCCGGACGGCGATTGTTCAGCGTCAAACATCTTTTTGAACAACTGCAGAACATCAAACATGAGCCATTTAATTGTTCTTTCAAAGATCTGGAAATTATTGGAGAACACCGACATGGATTACAAAGCTGCTTCAACTTTGTGTGCAATATGTGTGGCAAAAAAGAAGCAATTACCACCGAAGAAGATTGCGACAACAGCATCATGCTGCTTTGTCTTTCAACAGCAATAGTGATTCCTACGAATTTCAAAAGAAAATGTTGAGAAATGGACCAGGCTTCTACACACAAAAGCATTGCAGACAAATAGCAAATTAAAAAAAGCAACGCTTGCGAAAATACAAATGCTCGCAAAAATCATTGTTGATTGTTGTATTATTTACATCAATCTCTAGGTTATAGCTTTATATTTTTTGTTTTTTTATTTCTAAGACCATTTGTACTAATATATTAATTTTGAATGTATAATTGTATTTTTTTTTGTAAAATGAAAAATAAACATTTTTTTCTCTCTACTAAACTAAATTCGAAAACATAAATTTGTTAACATTTCAAAGCCAACTAAAACAGACTTTTAAAAAGTACTGCACGAACGAAAATAGTGATACCAAAAAATCTGATTAAAAAAAAAGAATAACCTAAATAGTTTTAATAACACAAATAGGTACATATGTATTTCAAATCAAGCAAAACTTTCTATTTTTTCGTCATTTTTTCGTAAAATCAAAAATAAATTTTTGTTCCTCTTGTAAACTGTATTCGGAGACATACGGTATATACATGTTTTTAAAATACATAACAATTGCATAGATATTGCCATGAATCTAGTAAGACAAATTATAATTTTCTTTTATTTGTTAGTTTGCAACTTTTTGAATTCAAAGGTAGATTTGGTTTGTCAATACATAAAATGTTCCATTATGGCCGGGTAATAAAACGATTATCTACCCATCACCGTAATAAAGTTGGCTTGACGCCGAAGTTTCTACCTGAACTATCTACAGCGCCTCTCGCGGCCAAGTTGGAGAACTAAATGTGCAAAATATACAAAAATGACATGTGATTATTTAAACAATACACCTTTTTTAAACTGGTTATTATTGATTTATATCAAGTACAGCGTTTTACACATGCCTGCTTATTTTCTTTTCTAAAAGTATCGTAGACATGAAGATACATCGTCCTCTACGTTCTTGCTTTTATTTAAATAAATAATTTTTTCTTCGTCTTGTTTTAGATTCAGCGGGCTAGGGAATAGTATTATTAATGTTAATCCAAAAAATCAAAAGGCTATCTTTAGATCTAGATACCAAAGAATGCAAAAACAATAAAAATAAAACGATTGCGGTCTACTTTTTACGTGATACATTTTTTTTAAATAATGAAACAGATTCAGCGGGGTAGGTATTAAAAATACGCGTAATTTGATGTATGATACATATAATAAAAAAAATGAATTACACCCAAAAAATGAAAAAATAACCAATTTTGGCCGGGAGGATCAGCCTTAACCTAAAGAATCTCTGACTAAATGCTGGCCCATTCTTTATGAGTCGACCTGTGTATATACAAATAAATAAAGTTGAACTAAGAAAATGTTTCCTTTAACATCTTATATCTGCAATATTACCGAAGATATAAGCTGGCTAATGAAAAACCAACCACCCTGTATAACGCACTTTCAGTATTAACGAGTACACGCTCGCTTCAATTATACCGTTATATCCAAGTTTCACTGTATTTAATAATAGCGCCACCACTGGCAGAAAATGGTACAGTTACGTTAATTCAATGGAATTGATATCTATTATAATAAAAGTTAGCTATGAAGTTCGTATACTACTTAATTTCTGTTCAGTTGGGTACAGAAAGCTGAAACGTAGCCATTCGTATTGTGCATACGAAACAAAGACCATGTGGGATTATCAGAGCGTTCGTTTTTGTGTTCTGTCAGCACATACTCATTCAGTGCCCGTGTGGATTGAGAGTTTTGTTTTTTATAATATAGTATACAGAGTGTCCCACAACATGACGTCGCTACTTCGTTTACGTAATCTTTAAACCAAATTCATTTAAAAATTCTAATAAAGTTATGCCCTACAGTAAACCGTTTTCAAATTCAATTTTCAATTCATTAAATAATCACAATTTCTAAAAACCGCCACATTTAGGCTTTTCTTAAATCTTAAGACAGATCTGGTTGCCCTACGTAAAATATCATTGTTATTCCGAATTAATTCTCCTGCCTCAAAATTGCCTCTCGTAAGATCTTCAACGGTCCCTGATGGTGTTTGGTATACCATATCTTTCATATGGCCCCACAAATAATATAATCTAAACAAGTTAAGCCCGGACATCTTGGGGGGCCAGGGGTAATGCTTTCCTCTCCCATATAACACGTTCTTCAAACCGTTATTCAAAAATTTTCTTGTAACGCAAAGTGAGCAGGGGTACCATCGTGCTGGTACCACATACCATGTCTGATCGGCAGAGGGACGTCATCTAACAATCCTCCCACATGATCTTCTAGAAAATTTAAATATCTGTCGGCGGTTAAATGGTCCTCAAAAACGAATGGACTAATAAACATGTTATCAACAATTCCATACCAGATATTCGCTGAAACCTATGTTGATAATTTGACCTGTGATTTCGTATGGATTTTTCAAATCCCAAAAGTGGCTATTCTTTCTGTTCATTAATCCATTTTTTGTAAATGTTGCCTCATCCGTGAATAAAATTCTGTTACGTAGGTTTCAATTTTGAATGATGCTGCGGCATAATTCCATACGACTAGCGAAATCTGTAGGTAAGAGGGCCTGAACATAGTGGATATTCTCGAGCAGCTGCTACTGAGTTTCCATCACAAAAACTATACATGTAATGGATATCAGCGTACTCTCGCATTGTAAAAGTAAACAATATCAACACTATTAATAAGCGCAAGCAGAGAAATCAACTTTAAGGTGCTTTACTGTTTGACATACAAAGAATATCATTTCCATAGTAACATTAGTAACGTACAAAGTTTGTATCGAATACCACATAATATCATTTTTCGAAAACTGTCATCAAAAGTTGACATTTTCGTTGAATTTTCAATTGTCCAAGTGAGTCTTTTTTGTTTATTGGATGTAAAAGTCTTTTACAATCTAGAACAAAAAAGACTTTTACGTTCAGCAATTTTTGATTAAAGAAGAGGTCACAATTTCGGGGAATCTTTATTATTTATCTTGAGCAATATTTAAATGTAAATTTATAATAGTACAATTATTCAAAGTGATACCGCTTAAAGACAAAATCGGAACCAAACGTTAGAAAATTAGAGATTACGATGTTTGTTTGATGGTTGCTATCGTAATTAGTTGTTCAGAGCGGTCAGAGCATACCAGATTTAACACCAAGATGATTGTAGAGATTGATCTCGGTTATAAATGTCAGAAGTTTTCTTTGAGTTTCCACTAATTTGGAGCCGCAGTTTTCGAAAAAACGTTGTTTGATACTCGATTGCGAAATTCTTTTGCATTCTCGAATGATTTTTTTGCTCGCTGGCGCTCGCAAAAAAAACTTTCATTCTCGAATGCAAAAGTATCATTTCGCAATCTAGAATCAAAAATAACTATTTTGTGCAATTGTACGCGAAGTAACAACTTCGCGTACGCCATGCAGGCCGCAAAATTTAATTTCGCGGCCGCTGTCATAGCGACGGCCGTAAAATTTAATTTCGCGGCCGTTGTCATAGCGACGGCCGTTAAACTGAATGTCACATATACATACATATTTATTTTGACACATGAGAATGGACAGTTTTTAGAAATTATTTATTATTTATCTCATTTCCATGGTAACATGAAAGCCGACCGTCTTTCTATTTACGACGAAAATTATAATTTTTAAAATTTCATCAATAATTATTGAGGGTTCTACACAATTGCACAAAAAATGTTGTGTATACTGCGGCCGCGTCATTCTTTAACGTCCTCGAGGTTGCCTTGCCTCGGCCGCAAGCGGCCTCGGCGGCAATCTTCCTCTCGGTACGTTAAAGAATGATTTCGCGGCCTAAGTATACAAATAACTATTTTGTGCAATTGTACGCGAAGTAACAACTTCGCGTACGCCATGCAGGCCGCAAAATTTAATTTCGCGGCCGCTGTCATAACGACGGCCATTAAACTAAATGTCACTTATATATTTATTTTGACGCATGAGAATGGACAGTTTTTAGAAATTATTTATTATTTATCTCATTTCCATGGTAACATGAAAGCCGACCGTCTTTCTATTTACGACGAAAATTATAATTTTTAAAATTTCATCAATAATTATCGAGAATTCTACACAATTGCACAAAAAATGTTGTGTACACTGCGGCGGCGTCATTCTTTAACGTCCTCGAGGTTGCCTTGCCTCGGCCGCAAGCGGCCTCGGCGGCAATCTTCCTCTCGGTACGTTAACGAATGATTTCGCGGCCTAAGTATACAAATAACTATTACTGAAAATATTGTGTTTCTTAAAAAATGTATCTTCTACCTTATGTGTGGATTGCTTTTAATTTATTGAACTCTGTTAACAAATCTTGTAGTTTTAAATAAAACAAGTAAATAGCATCTATCAGTTTAAATTACGTTTCATATTTCCCGAAAGTATCGGAAATACGGTAATTCCATAGATCAGCGTATTACCGTATGGTAAAATAAAAAGGTCCTCTTGGGATTTCGTAACGCGAAGCCCAATCAACTGACCTGTAATCACAAACAAATAATACACTGTGGCAAAAAAACTTCGTATCAGAACCAATCTAAATGAGCTAATCCCAAACCCCCAGTCAATTTCTGGAGTTCTATCTGATTACAAGTGCGTATACGCAATATGTTTTGGGGCTATCGCTGCACATACGAGAAAACAGAATTATGATGAAAACTGAGAGGAAACCTCATCAACTCCGAACTCCGAACTCCGCGCGTCCTTAAAAGTTATACGAAAACATAGATAAAACGTGGACTTAATTTTTTCTCCTTTAGCATAATATTCCACTCAGATATTCATGAAGTGATGTTTTCTTTGTTATGAACTCGATTAATATACTAGATATTGTTTTTTCTCTTTGTTCTGCGAAGAATTCGTTCCATTTATTAAGAGAAATTTTAACTTCGCTTTTTCATATCGACGGAAATTTAATAATCGAAATTGAAAACTGTCAGAAAAATATTGGGTAAAGTAATGTAAAAGCTGATTAAAAAGAACAAAGTACGTCTCTTCGATTGTTCAAGAGGTACGAAACTTTATAATTTCGCTAGACGTTATTGTGAATTTCTGGGATAAGTCACAAAGAAAACTTTTCCAGTCTCCGTCATCATTAATACTTTTCTTCAAAGTGTTTTGGAAGTTTTAAGCTTTTAGAAGGAGGACCCTTTTTCGGGATTTAAATGCTTTCCAAGAATAAAGAAAAAAGTTGGCAGTTTATAATAATAAATCAATAAGTCGGGAGCGACTAACAAGTTTTGTGTATTATAGTGCTTGAGACCATGCGAGAGATTTACTTTTAGCGTTTTCATGGCCATAAAAGTTCGGTCCTTAATCAAAGCGACGCGTTAAATCACATCCCGTCGTAAATTTGATGCTGTGCTGAGCTGACATAATTTTAATTTCCAGTAATAAAATTACCCTTTTAGTTTCCTTTTGGAGGAGTAACTAGGGATTTAATAAAAATAAAAGTGATAAAAACAGGTTTTAATGAGATAGGACTCCGGGGAAAATTTATCGCTCGAAAATAATTTTTTCGGAAATGCTTTGCGAAAGAGAATGTAAGAGAAAAAATTCAGCGGAGGCTCGACTACTCCCAGAGATGCATTGGTAGAGCAGTAATAAATAAAGGTTGGATTTATATCTATTTCCATAGTTTGCTGGTAAGTCACGTTTTCGTAATTTTTTTTGTATATAATATTTGAGACGAAATAATCTCTCTAGTTCTACATACAAACCTATACTTTGTAAATAAATATATGAATAATTGAAAAAGATGCCATAAGAAAATCATTGTAAATTTTTACTTATACTAATCTTGGTTTCTATGTTTATTATTGCAACGTAAGTAGAAATAGAAAGCCTTTCGTTTTATTAACCATTTTAAGCTTCGCGTAATATTAAAAATTTAAAAGTGATTAACATTACTTTTGAATTATTGAATACATTGTAGCTATGTTTTGAAACCTAATGTGTTTTATTTATTATGTTACTTCATCGAAAGTAGGTATTACGTAATAAGTCAGAAAAATATTAATAATTTCAAATAATTGTTTTAATTTTTTGCCTCTGTATACGTATTTCAAATAATATATGTCATTTTCAAAAGCAGTACAAATACTAGTAAATAAACATTTGAGGTTAGGTAACAGAAAATTTAGTAGGTTTCCAATTTGGCTTGGGAGCTCTATTTGCTCATTAATTGTGCATTTTTTAATGTCCGTTTGTAAATTTAAACTTTTCATGTTTGTATAATTTACGTTTATTGCCGCAGAAATGTATGTAATCTAACGAATGTTTAGCTAACTAGATTTTTCTGGTTCTAGATCATTTGTTTGTCACAACTTGCCCGCCACCGATTGCTCGATTGCCGATTGCTCAGTGGGAAAGATGCTCGCCAAGATACTTGCTGACTATACGTTTGCTAGACAGTCAACTTGTTCGCAGTACTAAGTGTAACTGTACCAACGCAGAAAAACGGATTTATATTATGTTATGCACCTTCGTTTGTAAAATAATGTAATACGTCTTCTGATTCACAATTAAAACCTTTTGTTTTATTTTCAGATACCATAGGTGTGGGAATACATGGCTTGTTGAGAATCTGTCCGGCGAGCAATCGGCTTGGCGGCTAGCAAATAAACCCGCCAGCAAACGGCAAGCGAGCAAATAGTGGCGAGCAAACGGTGGCGAGCAAACGGTGGCGAGCAAACGGTGGCGATAAAGTGGGTGGACACCACTTTGCTGGATGTTGGATGTCTGGTCATGTCCCAAAGATGTTCGATCGGTGATAAGTCCGGTGACCGTGCAGGCCAGGGCAACATTTGCAGTTGTGCTTGTTGGAGGTACGTTCTGCTAATGTTTGCAGTGTGTTGACGTGCGTTATCTTGTTGAAAAATACCGTTTGGCAACGTCTGCATGAATGGTACTAACATCGGTTCCAGGACATTATGAATATAGCGATGAGCATTTAAAGTGCCTGGGACGAACACAAGAGGTGATCTTCTACGAAAAAAATCGCACCCTAAACCATAACTCCAGGTGTTAAAGCTGTATGGCGTCATTCAACAAACTCTAGATTTCGTGTTTCTCCTCGATATCGACGTACCTTCCTACGGCCGTCATTTGCCCACAAACAACAACAAGTTGTTGAGAGACAGAAGACGAACACCACAATCACTTGATTTTTTTAATGGAAATAGTGATCATTTAATACGCAATAATAAAACATTATTTTAGCAAATTTTCAAGCACATAGCTTTATTTTTAATGGGTGGTGCATTTCATATGAAACTGAGCATATATAAAACATAGGAATATAAAATGTACAGAACACAAAATATTGAACATGTAAAACATAGAAATTTAAATATATGAAACATAAAAATATAAATATATAAAGCATAAATATAATAATATAAGTTTTAAAATGGAATATAGAATATTTAGTCATTTGTCTTTTGTCACAGTCGTATATCCAGTGATTGAATCCATTCTATGGCACGGGGTGTTGCTTGATTAAGTTCTTCGAGGGTTCCAGGGAATGCACGCAGGGGACACTCTGAGTATATGTGGGTCATGGTCTGTTCTGCATGTCCGCAGTCGCACGTGTTTGACAAACCCCGTTTGTAGGTACATTGAATGTGCCGTTCTACCTTGATTAGTCCGAAACCGAATCAGCGTTGACCATACATTTCGGGGAGGGTTAAACCCTGCTGGTCGTTCGGATGCAGTGTCTATTAAGATATTAATATCTGGGTTTGATGTTGCCGACTCTTCATTCCACTCTCTGGTAATATTGTAAGAGTCCATGTTCTTTTGTAGCCTCCATGGAAAGTTCCGGGATTTTAAACTCTGTCTAGCTGTACGGTCAATATTTTGATGTATAGGTAGCTCTGGGTTAGCGTTATATTTTTTAAGCTCTCTGACTTCGGCGGGGCGATATTACCCAAAGCCATAGGGACGTAGTTGGTCGTGGCGTTCCTGTAATGATTCGCATAGTGTCGTTTATCATTATATTTGGTTTCAATTTCCATTGTTTAAAACAGTTCTCTAAACTCTTGAGATCTGCGTTAAGTGCTTCTTCTCCATCTGCAAAATTACGGTGCTGTACTGCTACGGCGATATCGTCAGCGTAACTGAACTTTTGTGCGATTGTCTGTGATAAGTCGCTGGTATATAGGTTAAATAATAATGGGGAAAGGACTGAGCCTTGGGGGAGTCCGCCATTTAGCGAGTAAGTCTTGCTGACTCTGTCATCTAGATGCACTGTGAATTGCCGGTTGTTTAAAAGTTCATTAAGTAAGTTTGACAGTGTTCGGCATGGGATTACTCTCAAGAACTTATATAATAACCCGTGTCGCCACACAGTGTCATATGCGGCAGTCAGGTCTATGAAAACTGCCGACGTTCTTAGATGCTATTCAAATTCCTTCTCAATATACTCAGCAGTGAATCTACCTTCAATAACATACATATATCAGGAGGCTTCCTTCGGACGAAATTTCACCAAAATGCGTATCTACTTCCAATATAATAAAACACCTTACTTCTGCTGTGATATAAAGGTTCATGCCTGCCAAAATAGTTGGTCGACTGCATGCCGTCTGTGGGATGATGAATGCTACAAAATACGGTGGAGTACTGGAGAATGAGATGTGGCTTAGTGGGAAATATTTGTTCGGAGAAGATACGTTTATTTTTCAGGATGATAATGAACCTTGTGATAGAATGAAAGTGGTTCCATCTTGAATGTCGACTAATAAAGACGATAGAACTGGTTGGCCAGCACAATTCCAAATTTTAACCGATCAAATATTGTGGCAAAAGTAGCTAACATTGTTACGAAAAAAAAAACTTACAAAAATTAATTTCATCGAAATGTCAATGCTTGGTTTCACTGCAATATAACAAATAGAGGCAAATTAGTCATCAAGACGAGGGACTGGCTTATATACGAGGATGATTTGACGGGACGTGAGACTCGAAATGAAAGACATGAGTTAAAGCATTAATTTTTTTTTATTTTTCAATAAATTCTCCTCTTACATCAACACACGTGGACCAGCGACGCTGAAGTGCAATTATGCCTGTTTTGTAGTGATCTTCATCAAGGCTGTCAAAATATTACTCCGTTGCAGCAATTACTTCGTCCGTTTGAAACTTCTTTTCGGCAAGGAAAAGTTTGAGCTTCGGGAATAGGTGAAAGTAAGGTGGGTGGGGGTTAGAGGATAACCTGGAAGAGAAGTTGATCCAATTTCTCACGAACAATGCGACTGGTATGGGAAGGGGCATTATCATGACAGAACAGCACCTTTTTCGAACCATTCCGGGTCTTTTTTCAGCAATTGCTGCTTTTAGTTGGTCCAAAAGTGCAGCATAGTATGCTCCGTCGATGGTTTGGCCCATTGTGAGATAGTCGATGAGAAGTATCCACTTCGGGAATGTAGTGATGAATCGAAGTTTAACCGACCGTAACAAAGCGGCGCAGAAAATCAACCAGATTCTTGTTAAACAGCTTCAAATTGTCGCTTGATGTTCGCATTCTATCTCGTTTTTGATCAGCATTCAGCAAACGCGGCACCCATCTTGCTGACAGTTTAGACATGCCCATTGCCCAATTATACGTGCAAAATGTGATGTATACGCTCAGTTGATACGCCTACGATCATAGCTATCTCGTCAATTTTTATTCTTCGATTCTTCAAAACAATATCATGCACTTGATCGACTGTTTCCGGGGTTGTTACCGTTTTTGATGGTCGTGGTCGTTCATCACTTCAATGCTCAAATCACCATGTTTAAATCGTGCAACCCATCGACAAATCGTTGCTTTTGAAGGGGCATTGTCACCCATTGTTTGCTGCATATCGGCCAAAGTTTCGGCCGTGTTTAGCTTCTTAAAAACAAATATTGAATCGCACCACGAATAACGTTTTTATCCATTTCAGGGTTTTCCATTTAAGAAGCCACAGATCAACTAAACTTCACCTGTCAGTATAGAAAAGATGGCGGAACTCGAAAATGATGTTCATTTTAACCGCTAGAGGGCACTAGTCGAGTCTCACGTCCCGTCATTATCCTCGTAATATTAAATTATTCTAATGTAAATCGGTATGTTTTTAATATCGTAGATTTTGATTTATTACAATAATGAAATGTGCGTAATTTTAAATAAATGTTTTATGTCAAGTTGTTTTTCCTCAATAAACAAAATTTGATCTGTTATGTACATTGATTGGCTGAAAGAACGTTAAAAGCTTGCTTTGATTATATACAAAACTGTGTTTATGCCTTTGAAGTCGGGCTGTTTATCCAAACAAGTTTAACATTTGAAAGTCCTATGCCAAGATTACGGCATAATTGTACATCTAACAATGTTTAATACCTTCACCATCAAATTCATACTAGAGCTGTATAGTTACTGTATACTCCCCCAGTGCGAGCGTACCAGAAGTGAAGAGCAATTTTTAAGTGATCAAACTCCTTGATTGCTCACCACAAAAGTTCCTAATGCGTGGCAGGCCTAAATATTACCACATTTTTTTATGACATTTATTATCAATGACGAGTTCCTGCTAGTTGAGTTTGAATCATATTCTGCACGTTGTATATCACATTTTTTAAGAAACAGATCAAGGTTAGGATGTTAACGAGTACCTGTTTATTTACACTTATTTGATTGCTGAATAGGGAAATGAGCGGCGAAAATATTAAATAGGTATAAAAGTTATGATAGTGATTTTATGAGGGATAAATATTATCAAAATATTGGTCTTTGAAAATATAATCCCTTAGCACATAACTTTACTAAGTACATACCAGCGGCGAAGTGTTCATTAAGGCTGCAAGGCTGCGCCTACCCTAACACTTTTTATATATGTTATACATTATGTAAATTTATAAAAGAGAAGTTATATAATAAACTAGCTGTAGCTAGAGTGCTATTTTGCTATTTCTACTTGACTCTTAACTTTAAAGACGACTGGGCGACAAGGAAACATATACTTTTTTCATTCATTTATACTACCGTCTCCCCTCCCGGAGCCGCTTTCGCATTACTTCAGGGGGTTGCAGACGTCCCTTACAAACTAGCCAGTCCTGCAACATGTACCCTAAAGTAAACTAAGTGAAATACGGCCGCCTCAGCAGGGGTTCGATCAACGCGGCCGATCGAACCGCATTTCACTGTGACCTCGACTGACAGCGCGTATTCGCACTGTCTCACCTAGGTCCCTAAGGGAACATATACTGGGACGACTGTGGGAACTGTGGCTTTAGGCTCCAACGTTTCAGCCTTAATCGGGACCCTCTGTTTATGTAAATTAAAGTCAAAATCGCAAGGAAGGGGAAGCGCAATTATAACGCTTAGATTAGGCTAGTCTACGGCTGCTTACAGCATTATACAGTGTGGGAATTAGGTAGCGGATAAATTCGCTAAATCCGTTAAGGTTTGTGAAAAAGCTGAAAGGGGTGTAGCGATCTAAATAACAGCGAATATGAAAAAGATATTTATAGTTTTTTCAATCATCTTTTGAGAAAGTTATGAAGTCATAAATATTTTTTTAAATGAGAACCCGTATTTTTATATCGGTAGAGTTTCTTTAATCTGCTTTCAACGGCATAAAATTTTCTATAGGTTACATAAGAAAAATGACTTTAAAGTTCAAATAGTAAGCTGAATGAAATTAACAGTAATCCTAGTTAGCCGGGTAAAACAAACAAAAAATTGTTTTGACGTTGACAAGCGAAGAAGTTGTAAATATCACAATAAAATAAGTAAAATAGAGATTACTGTTAATTTAATTCATGCTTACTATTTGAACTTTAAGGTCGCTTTTCATGAATTTTTTCTTATGTAACCTATACAAAAGTTTATACTGTGGAAAATAGATTAGATAACTCTACCGAAATAAAGATAAAAATTATATATTGTTATTCAAAAGAAATATTGACGATATAATATTGTCAAAAGATGATGGAAAAATCTAAAAATACCTTATTCATGTGCACTGTAATTTAAATCGCTATACCCCTTCTAAATTTTTTCTCTATCACAAACCTTTAGGAATTTATTCGCTACTTAATTTCCACACTATATGTTCTGTGTTTGTAGACATTTACTCTTACAAATCTTTTATGCTATACCAGCTATACGTGGCGTGTTTGTTGTTTTTGTTTATATTTTATTTGTATAAGAAAATGAGTGTGATTATCGATCTCTATTAGTGTACAATTTAATTAGGTACCAATACAGTCAATATCTAAAAATTGATGATTATATTAAAAAATATACATTTTCAGACCAGTATGGCGTTGCGGTCTATAGCAGTTCTTTTTTAAATATAAATAATGTTTTTTTGTAAATACTTGCATGTGTAGGTATTTCCTATCTCATTTAAATAATCTATATATTCTATTTAGTTTTCGGCTTATTTAAATTTTTTTAAATTAAAAACTGACATTTTCGACTGAGCTTCTAACAGTGTTAACCCTGAAATTTCCAAAAATCTGCTGTCTGCGGCGCATGCTGTCCTTTACCAACACGCTACCTTTAACACTAAACAACCTACCTGCATGTAAAACTTACGATTCGCTCCTGGTAGCTATCGAGTTCGGAAATGGAAATGGATAAGACACAATTTTGTTCCATTCATGCTTGTCTTAGGGGAAGTCGACTGTATGCTATGCAAATCCTGTTAAGGCTTTAAAAAACCCAACTTAACTTATTTTGCAATCCAGTAAATCACATAAATGTTTACCCGTATCGAATTACATTTTAGAATGACGTAATTATTTCATAATTGTTTTGTTGCCTTCCCTTTCTGAAATTCGTATTAATAATTTAAAATAGTCACCATTTAACGGGTTTTATTTTATTTTGTGCTTTATACGTATAATACGTATTTCAACATATAATATGTCATTTTCAAAAGCGATATAAACATTTGTAGACAGCACACTGTATCTTGATTTGGAACTTGGCTTGGTCTTTTATGCCATACCTTATAACAACAGGGAACTTATGAGCTTAATTTGCTCATTTATTAAAGTGTTAAAGTGTGTCCGTTAATTTGAAAGGCCTCAAGTATACTAAATTTAGGTTTATTGTCATAGAAGTGGGAAAATGTTATTATACACTGCTCCAAGAAATTAACGCACAACTAACAATCGCAATATTGTTTAAAGTATTGCATGTAACTAAGTACGTTTAATCATGGACAATGCTTAAAATTAAGTAAACCATATTTTATCCAAATTAACAACAATCAATGCAATTTAACAACAATCAACGCAAAAATTTAAAAAATCAATATTCGAAAACTGAAAAATTGTAAGTTTATAGGTTTAGTAGGCTGTATTTCCGCCTTGACTTGTTATGACAGCTTGTCAACGACGGTCTCTGCTTGAAATTAATAAACTTAACTGCTCTTGTTCAAGAATATCCCACATTTCCACTAATGAATTCCCTAGGTCGTTAAGAGTTACAGGGGGTGGTTGATGGAATCGTACTTGTCTTCCGAGAATGTCCCAGAGGTGCTCAATCGGATTCAAGTCGGGACTTCTGGCTGGCCATTGCATAACACGAATACCAACGTCGTCTTCTTTTTGTACAATTCTGGCTGTATGGGGTCGAGCGTTGTCGTGCATTTATTGGAAGTTGTCTTCGATGTATGATGCATATGGTACAACATACTATTCTAAGATATCCGTAATGTACATCTGACTGCTTAAAGTGTCGCTGGGGAAGATGTGTAGGTCTGTGTGGACCGTGAAAGATATGCCTCCCCATACCATTATTGAGCCACCACCAAATGCAGTCGTGGGGGCAAAATTGTATTGAGCATATCGTTCATTTGGACGTCTAAACACTAAAATGCGCCTATCACAACTCTCCAAACAAAATCTGGACTCGTCTGTGAACAAAATGCGCCTCCAATCTTCATTTTCCCAATTCAAGTGGTTTCTAGCAAAATCCAATCTGTGTCTGCGGTGGTCTGCAGTCAACTGTGGGCCAGTAGCTGGTAATCTGGCTCTCAGATTTCCTTCCAGAAGACGTTGGCGAACTGTTTCAATGCTAACCTGCACATTATATACTGCTGAAAGTTGTCTTTGGAGGGCTCTTGTGGTAGTAAAGCGCTCTCTTAGTGCAAGCATTCGAAGAAAACGATCTTCTACAGCGGTACTAGCACGTGGTCGCCCTTGCCCTGGTCGCCTGTCATGTTCGTTAGTTTCTCTGAATCACTGGATGACCCGAGAAATGGTTGTGTGGTTCACCCCAAGCATGTCAGCAATAACGTGGAAAGAATACCCTTCTTCGGACAAAGTAAGGGCTGCGACACACTTATCACGACTTAAATTTCTTGAGATACGTTGCATTTTAAATAAGACTGATCATACAAGCAATTGTTCGATAACAGCTGCACGATTTGATACGTTTAAAATAAAACGAAACTGCAAGTAAATTGTAAATGTGCATGTAAAATTGATTAATTTTTTTAACAAAGTTATAGATGTAGAAACAGGCCAAGAGTAATTCGATTTTGGCTATTGGTATCTATGTAAGCGTATATGTTCAAAATTTCAAATTGTCTGAAATATGTATACATAATTACGCTATGAACAATTCAATTTGCAAACACCCGGCTTTAACACATCATTTGTACCATCTTTCATGTTTAATGTGTTGAGAGTGTTTTTTGTCGTTTCAAAAATGTTATCTTTCAATGTACTTGATTTAAATATAATTGTAGCAGTTTTCTCTGATATATCACAGAAATATGGATTTGAAATATATTTAATATTCTCAGAGTGGTCTTTTGGGTACAGTGTGATCATTTTATCTTGTAACATGTAGGTAGGTTAGATCTCTCACATGTACATGGAATGTATAGTTAATTTTTTTTAGGGATTAAAATATTATTTACATGAAGTGTCCTTTGGACAGCCAAATGTCACCTACTGTTTTGTCAAAACTTAAGAAACTGCTATACAAAGTTGTTGATTTGTATATATTCTTGTGGTAATAACAAACAGTTTCAATGTATTCTAATAGCGAGAATGCAGAGGAGCGACGGATTTAGCAGTATGACGATATGCACAAAGATACCCCTTCCATTACATAATGCCTTTAGGCGTTTGGAAAGAAATTTGCGGCAATATGGGCAGTCTTCCAAGCCAAAGGTGAGGCAACGACATACCACAACTGTAGAAGCTGAAGCGGCAGTCATCGAACAAGTAACTGGCAATCCCCATATAAGCCAACGAACAGTTGCAGGAACTGTAGGCTTTAGCCAAAGTTCAGTATCTAACATTTTAAAAGCAAATCGGTTTCATCCTTACCACGTCACAGTGCAATACCTTACTGAAGTGATTACCCACGTCGAGTGAATTTCTGCCAATTTTTTAGAAACGCAGTTATTACTGATCCACTGCTTTTAAGAAATATTCTATTTTCTGGCGAAGCGATGTTTAGTAACAATGGGTGTGTAAATAGACACAATTGCCATTTCTATTCACAGGATAATCCACATTTATTTTCGGCAAGCACACTTACTAAGAATTTTTACTGTACAATGCGTGGTGTGGTATCGTTGGCCCCACTTCTTTTAGGACACTTTAAACGAGAAAACGTATTTCTATTTTTTAGAAAATGATTTGCCTCATCTTCTAGTAGACATTCGTTAGACAGCGCTTGTGGTTTCAAAATGACGGAGCACCTGCCCAACTCCACAGAATTGTAAGAAACTACCAAAATTAAACTTTCCATAACAAATTAAGTGCAAGAGGTGCAAATTATCCTTGGCCTCCCCCTAGTCCGAATTTGACTCCGTTAGATTAATTTTTGTCCGGTAAAGTAAAAAAGTCTACGAAACTACCGTATAAACTCAGGAAAATTTACGTGAAAGAACAATTGAATCAAGTAGGTCGATTATCCCACACATGCTAACTCGTGTTAGAAATTCTCTTCTGCGGCTGATTGACTTATTGAACAGCAAGGTGGATGGCAGTTTGAACATTTATTACGTCATAAATTAGTGTTTTTATTCTTGTTTTTATTTAATCTATTTTTCTTGTTGATTTTATTATAAGAAATAAATATTGTAAATATATCTATTGCAAAACTGCATCTTAGTTATTAGTCAATAATTTCATTGTAGTTTCTTAGTACGTCCAAAGTATCTACTTTGATTTTTATTTATTTAAACAACTTAAAGTTTATTAAGATACCTAAGGAATACAAACAGTTGTAATGCGTGTAGCCTACCTACTTATTATAAAATATAGTAATCATCTTGTATAATCTTTCTTACAAATTAATATGTTCATTACTGTGTGCAATTTATTTGACAATCGAAATCTCTTAGTGTAATTATTGTTATCTAGACCTTAGATAACAATAATTACACTGAAGAGGAACTTTATGTATTAAAGATCAATAGTCTGTTAATTTGTGTCTTAATGGTAACATTAGCTCTGTTGGATCTGTGGTACCATGTTTTTGTGTAGGTTTTTTTTATAATAGAGAAATATAGTTTCTTTTTAAAAATTATTATTTATGTTTAAGTCTAAATAATTATAATATATAATATAATGTAAATGTAATGCAATAGTAATGCAATGTAACATGCAATGTAATGCAATGTAAATGCAATGTAATCAATGTAATGTAATCGTAATGCAAGTGTAATGTAATGTAATGAAATGTAATGTAATATAAATATAATAATAAATGCAACACTTTATGTTTGGGTGTATAGTAAAACGAACTATTAAAATGTGCTAACGTATCATTAACATAACGAAACCAAAAGATAATTTTCTCGGGTTGATTTGATTAAAAAAATTGAATTCCTAAATCGGCCAAAATATATTAGCAAGAAAATTGGACTTTCTATTGGTAAACCATCTTTATGAAGACAAATTTGATACTACAAATAAAATAATTTTGATTAATGCCAAGTTCGAATGATTGAGTCAATTAATTTCGTTTTGTTAATTCAACATTTTTGTTAATAAAAGTATGATTGACTAAAAGAATACATACTCTTGAGGAGGTATCTGTAAAAACATATTGGTGACGTCGAAACTAACTAGTTTGTATTCTGATGGTTTACTCAAATTCGATAACTTATTGATTAATCCAGAAGAAGAATTTTTAACAGATTGTTTGGGTGTGTATTCTAAAGTAGTAACTAAGTAATTTAATGTTCTTGCTAACATGCTGCTGGGTGCGTTTATATATGAGACTACTGGTCTAGGCATTACTTGGGGTTTGTGTATTTTTATTAAACTGCTTCATTTGGTGGTTGTGAATTTGTAGCATATGGTATAGATATGAGCATGTTTTTTAAGTGCCTATAAATACTCCTTATAATAAACTGGAGGTAAATTCTTATTAAACGTAAGATATGACGTTGATTAAATTTACATTCTTCTATATCATACGTCCAAGAACAAATTTTGATCACAACAGAGACTCCTTTCCGTAATATTCGAAAATCGGGTTGTGTGCGCTCTCCATGCTATTTCAGACTCAGACTGACTTTCCCGATAAATTTATATCTATACATTACATATTGAGACAGATCAATAAGAATGTCATATAATGGGTACAATATCAGAAGCAAAGTGAACCGAATGATGTAATTATCCACATCGAAGTTTGCTATTGCGAAATGCCTGGTATAAAATGAAATTAATTGAAGGAGAAATCCGGTGAAGCTTGCGCGAAATAATTCCTTCAATTAGTCATCCTAAGGATAATTAAAGGTAACTTTAGCCACGCATTCCTGCAGAACTCGACTAATGTAAGTTATTGGACTTTTCCCGTCTCGAACATCCGGCGAAATACTGCGTTTTATTAAGGGAGCTATGGCGGAATGTAATTAAAAACGGGCTCAAATGTGCAATTATTAATAACTATTAATATCTGTCGTCTCCTAGCTTTATTACTGTATACCTGTCGAACGTAATTGCTTTCTCAAACTTAAACTAATGCAATATGTTTGAAACGGCAATTAGAAGAAATTATACCCAAGTAGACTCCTGAGATAGCGCAGGAATATCAGGGGTAAAGTCGATTCTGATTACTTCAAATATGGCATCGTGATGATTTGTAATATCTGTCTAATTGCGAGCCTGAGTTTGTGGAACACATGAAAAATGATAAATACAAATTATATTGATAATATTAAATTGAATAGCTGAGGAATACTACATTAAAATATGTTTCACTTATAAGTACTTTAAAAACGCATATTATATAAGATCCACACTGCAGAGCCATTATAAACGAAATGAACATACGAATTAACTTAGTTCTTCCTGTAGTTAAAATTTCTTTTATATATTTTCAAAGGTTTGGTTGTATTTACTAAAAATTTAAGCTGTTATAAGATTATAGAATTTACACATTTATGAGGGCCTCAAAATTCGCTCTTCTATTTTAAAAATGGTATTTTCAGTAAACATTATTCTAAGATACATAAGATTATAGAATTTACACATTTATGAGGGCCTCAAAATTCGCTCTTCTATTTTAAAAATGGTATTTTCAGTAAACATTATTCTAAGATACATATATTTTCTAATTATAATCTGTTACATCGCAACTGGTGTAAAAGACTAACCAGCAATTTTGATCTAACTTAAATTAACTTAATGGTTATGCTAAGAATTCACCCACTGGTGTCCTCTCAGTTCTATCTTGCAACACTTTTTGTGTGTTAACACTTCACTTTGCTCTGCTTTTTTCTCAGATATTTTTACGTCTCTTTACATTAGCTCAAATGGTTTTGGTCCTCTTGAGCCTTCTCACTAGATCGGTATTGCAGAGGAGTTGGATTACGTCGACGTTTACATGGTGATGAAGCCTGGTCTCGGGCTGGAAATGCTTTTGGGTCCCATCTGCACAGTGGTCTATTTTCTGTCTTGCTTTATTTTGTGTTACTTTGGTTGGTTTTAGTTGCTTCATTTCTTATCTTTTGCATCCTTTT
>JABXWE010102907.1:0-30481 GCA_014611495.1 Limonius californicus | reverse complement strand
GAATTTTTGGTTGTCACAAACCAAATATTGTTTTTCTTATTTACAACCATCGTCACCACAGACAGGTTATTAAAAATACGGTAAGCACAGTCATCACAACCAAGTGCATAATAACAGCGTTCACCATAACAGGTAGGTTGCTGCATTTTTGGTTGTCACAAACCAAATATTGTTTTTCTTATTTACAACCATCGTCGCCACAGACAGGTTATTAAAAATACGGTAAGCACAGTCATCACAAACAAGTGCATAATAATAGCGTTCACCATAACAGGCAGGTTGCTGAATTTTTGGTTGTCACAAACCAAATATTGTTTTTCTTATTTACAACCATCGTCGCCACAGACAGGTTATTAAAAATACGGTATGCACAGTCATCACAAACAAGTGCATAATAACAGCGTTCACCATAACAGGCAGGTTGCTGAATTTTTGGTTGTCACAAACCAAATATTGTTTTTCTTATTTACAACCATCGTCGCCACAGACAGGTTATTAAAAATACGGTATGCACAGTCATCACAACCAAGTGCATAATAACAGCGTTCACCATAACAGGTAGGTTGCTGCATTTTTGGTTGTCACAAACCAAATATTGTTTTTCTTATTTACAACCATCGTCGCCACAGACAGGTTATTAAAAATACGGTAAGCACAGTCATCACAAACAAGTGCATAATAAGAGCGTTCACCATAACAGGCAGGTTGCTGAATTTTTGGTTGTCACAAACCAAATATTGTTTTTCTTATTTACAACCATCGTCGCCACAGACAGGTTATTAAAAATACGGTATGCACAGTCATCACAAACAAGTGCATAATAACAGCGTTCTCCATAACAGGCAGGTTGCGATTTTTGAAGAGAAAACAACAATCTCAAACTGCCGTCACAGACAGATAAAGGGGAAACACATGCTGCCAACACACACATGCATCTAGCGAATTCGGAAAAAAGAACCAAAATGTTAGGGACTTTTAAAGTTGGTTGACAATACCACAAGCACCCTGTGCTATTCTGTTCCAAACTCCCTTATTTTTCTATTACGCAACAGCGTGACTTCATATCACAATGAGAAAAAAAAAACAGAGTTCTTATTTTCGCTTACTGGGAAATTCCGAGGTCGCCAAGCACGCTTGGCTCCGGCCAGCTTGGGCATTGGCAACTGGTCGACGGACCGTCGGACTTCTCCGCGCTCCGCGCACGTTTCTGCCACGGTCTTCTCTTAAAGTTGCTAATTCTAGCTGGATCTTCTTAAGCGTCTCCACCAAAGCTGTATCACTCGCGGATGGGCTTCGGCTGCGATGCCGACTCTTTTTTGAATGCTTAGGCATTCTAATTATTAAGGAAAGTCTACACTTGAAAAGAAATTAAAACAAGCTAACAAACACGTGTACACGATCTGGCACAAAAGTAAGGAATGACGGAAGTGCGGAGTGGGGGAGCGGACGTTTAGTCTTTAAAAATTGTGGACATCTGGTACGGAATAGGGGTACTACAATATATTATTTACGAGACGAGGCCGAAATATAATCACATGTACCTAACCTATAAACGGTACCCATGTCATAGTGATCACCAAACGACCTCCGCAAGTCGTCGTACGTATTACCACAAGGAAAAACATGAGGAACAAGCTCATCACAGACCACTCTGCAAAGTGCAATGCAGAGATTGCTAGCTGGTCAGTCAGGTTGACGTCGGCTTGCATGACCACGCCGGATCACCAACCGGCCATGCAATAAGTAGCTTGATACGGAATCCTGTGAGGGTACACAACGCCGAGGACCATTGGCAAGCTTACAGTAATTACAATTACTAATAGTACGACACCGACAGAAGCAAAATCATTATCTACACCTTCAGACAACAGGTACTACAGCACATACCAAAAGACCATCAACACCACCTCACAAGCAGCAACAACATAGGTAAACACCACTTCATTGCATTCTACAATTATCAACACATATATTGTTATTCACTTATTTTGTACATGTACGAGGGTTTTTTTTTAAATAAGGTCCGTTTGTGAATGAGTGTGAGAAAGACGCGTGATCGCCGCAGTGTGCTTCTGCGTCTTGTCCCAGCATACTGTGCGCGCGTTTAGACGCCATTTGCAGCCGTATCGTCTGTCTGTGTGCTGAGCTGTAGAAGTTTATAATGTTTAAGAAAATTGAGTCGCCCGCCGACTGTGAGATACGATCTGTATCAGGAAGGAGATGAATTGTTGGACTACATCGTTACAGGAGATGAGACTTGGGTGTCTCACATGACTCCTGAGTCCAAGCAACGGTCATTGGAATGGCGACACACATCGTCACCAACCAGAGTGAAAGCCAAACAGACAATTTCAGCACGAAAGATCATGGCAACTGTCTTTTGGGACAGGAAAATGATTTTGTTAGTGGATTTTATGCCGGGAGGCACAACAATCAATTCTGATGGGTATTGTGTGACCTTGGGAAAACTCTGGGGTGCCATACAAAACAAGCGGCGCAGCCTACTGTCTTCCGGTGTGATGTTGCTCCATGATAATGCAAGCCCACATGTTTCTGCACAAACACACGGTCTAATCAGGTCTTTTGGATGGGAACAACTGGATCATCCACCTTACAGTCCAGACCTTGCAACCAGTGAGTTTCACTTGTTTCGGTACTTAAAGGAATTCCATGGTGGTCAACGGTTCAACGACGACGAAAAAGTGAAAACTGCAGTCATGGATTGGGCTTTTTCACAGGCGGCAGATTTTTTTGACGTCGGAAATCAAAAACTTGTTGAGCGACTTGATAAATGTTTGAACAAAAATGGAAATTATGTAGAAACGTAGATAAAAGTATGTAGACTATGGAAAAAATATATTTTAATGATATTTACAGTATTTTTCTTCTTATTAAAAAACGGACATTATTTAAAAAATACCCCTCGTAATATGTAACATGTAAACTTCGCAACCCCCTGAGAACTCACACTCTGACTTACTGACTGCCTTAATTGTCAATTCTGCCTAACAGTACCTCTCTGCGTTGAACGAATTCCAGTTCACGCAAAAGCAATAACCACAACCATAATTTATTAGACGAGGTGGCTAGTCCGAAGACCTTCAACTCGTTTAAGAAAGAAGGTTTTAAGTATGCTTTTAAACTTGGGACATCGAATCAACCAATGAAGGTCACAGGCAAATTTTTGATAGATTACGCAAAAACATTTACATTTAGTTACTTACACAATTTAAAAACTCTGTGTGCTAATTCCGTGGCTACCTTACGTGTTCCATTTACATTAGCTCCGGTCTTCGTGGCTTCAAACTGTGTGTATTACATTTACAGATTTAAAATTTACTAAATATTGTCTAATGTACGCTATGATCTTAAAACTAAAAACTATCTTAAAACAATCCAATTTTACAGAAAGCCTGTATCTATTCGTGTGCTGAGGTGAGGTTAGGATAGCGGCGATAATTTCAATGAGAATAGAAGGTTGCCAGACAGGTCGAGGTTTCGTGTAGACTTGGAACGACGGAAAAATACAGGCAACGCTGGGCTATATAAACTCAAAATAAACGACAATCAAAAACACACAACGCCATAAATAGAAAACTCGGAAAGAAAGGTAGCGGACTAATTATATCCGTAAACGAAAACGGAAACCGTACGGTATTTACTTGGACTGTTGAATCTTGCTTACACACACGGCAAACGGTAACAATAGTTTGATAAGGATAACGGTAATTCCGCAAGGTCAATTTAGACGCGCCCAACTTCTTCATAAACAACAATATATTGGCAGCATAATAGTATTTCACCCAGACTGCGATCCGCAAGAGCGCGGCCGATCCAAAAGTGAAAATTGTACGAAAAGCCCAAGAGCCCGGTAAATTAGACGAACGTTATTAAAATAAAAACAAAATATCAGTATTAAGTTGTACTCCTATCGCTGGCTACGCAAGTGCAGTGAAAATGAATCTGCTAGCAAAATTGTCATTCAACATGTTATATGCTACTACGTCGCAGCAAAAAGGATTGAAAAGATAACTTGCTATTTTCACAGTACTCATTACAGAATCTCACTATTTTAAAAATGTATAGCTTGAATTATGACGAATCAAGCAAATAAATGATCACAATTTATTTAATAAATGTGCTTGCTGAAAGGAAAGCGGTAACAATCGCAAATATGTGGTGTCCGCGTGTGTAAGTTAAAATAAAACAATAAATGCAATTCTTCGAAACAGTTCCTCACGAACCCTTTGCGTGGAGCTTTCATAGAAGAGTTTTAAACTATTTTTTCCGTTTCCAGTGGCCCCGTGATTTTGATCGGACCAATTTAAACAGAATGAAAACGACCATGATATCGGAACAATTACGTATATCGGGAGTTCGTGAAGACAAGAACTTCGTTCTTCGTTTTCAATAGTACTACCTTTGGTAAAATAACAACCTGTGGGATCTACTGAATGTTAGATAACACGACTAGCCTTCGACTGCCAACGATTAGAAATTTGTGTTTTCTCTTAATCTAAGCTTTTACAACATTCCAGAGATGTTCAACACTTGTTATGGATATTTCTATGCCAATTGAGAGAGGTATCTCTTTTCTGCAGACCCTATACAAAGAGATGGCATGGATCACTTTTTTTATACAGCCAGAACTCTTCCGTATCATCGCCGCTGCACAAAAGTTTTCCGCGAAAATATTCTACGTAATTAATCCATCATAGTCGGCAATGAACGCGTTTAATTCCAATATCTTAAACATTTAATTAAATCATGAAGAGGGCACTAATTGCATTTAAGTTTAGATATAGCACGGAAAAGCTCCAATATTCCGGTTAAATTAATTTGAAATGCAAGGGAATAATTTCGCACTTCTAGGACGTCTTGAAAATCTGTCATCAACAATTTTCTTGTTTGTTCCGCGTTCCAGCAGACGTCCAAGACATCTCCCGGGCTTTAATTCGAGCGATATTTCTGCGAAAGATCTACTAGTCAGCGAAAAACTGTGCAAGCGCTCGCAAGAAGCGTCTTCGTCGGTTATTGGATCCGCCGCGACGTCACCGACGTATGCAGCCGTCGCCGACACTTGTAGGCAACGGGGTGAAGTTTGTTAATTAAAATCGGTAATCATCTCCAACGCGCGTGCTTTGTGTTTATTTACTTCTTTTGCCGCTGGAACTTTCTTAATGGCCCTAATATTCTCCGTAATGGCGCTTTTATGTATGCTAATGATGGCCTCTTAATCTTAACGAATCGACGGAATCGCGATTTGATTATTTAGTGGCATCCATTTGCATTTTTAGCTGCCCTACGGGATTTTTCCTTGAAGTTTAAAGGTTTTCAAAGACTGCTGTGCGTTGGAATTTCCTTCCGTGGTGGTATAAAACCTTACTGGTCGCTTTTTTAAATGAAGAAACTGTAACTAAATGGAAAACACTTTCTAATTGGAAAATAGTTTAAGTTCCTATTAGCGCTAAAAGAGGAAAAGTTTTGTGTTAGCTAAGTCTATTTGTCTCGGAAAAATCCCATTAAATACTGTGAAACTTATATTTTAATTAACGCTGCATTATTTAAACGTCAGTTTATACGGATGAAAGTATTTTATAATAAAATTCATTATAATCGTATTCACGCCAACAGTTCCTACATACGTCAGATATGTTCCAAATCGTCACCAATTTAAAAGGCGCACAAAACAATAGCAAATCTTCTTACAAAATCTTCAGAATTAAGTGAAAATAGGGATATATTTGCCCATAATTTCAAAACAATATATAGGGTGGGGAATTTTTCGAAATTATGCAAATTTGTATCCAGATATCAAAAATTTGGCTCTTTGTGGCAGGTTTACAAGACCGCGAGGGTCATATAGAAAAGGAATTATTGCTAATGAAGCAAATATGCTCGTTCAATTAGCGATTGATCCAGGAAACTCCAGCCCAAGAGTTTCTCAAGAGTGTGGTATTGATGATTCATACGTGAGGAAAATCATTCAAAAACATAACTATTACGATTACAAATTCACACCTGTATAAACTGTTCATTCTGGAGAAAGTAATAAAAGACTGGACTTTTGTGATTGGTTTCGTGGAAAATTACAGCAAGATCCAAAATATTAGGGATTTAAGAGTCTTTATTTACAAATTCGGAAATATTTAACAGCAAAAGTCTTCATCACTACTCAACAGAAAAGCCCCGTTTAATAAGAGACTAGGCCACAACAGCTTGATATTTTTTGAACGTATGGGCTAGCCTTTTGGATAATACGGTTCTAGGTCCATTTTTTATCATATGGATATTTACATGGCCCTGGACATTTACATTTTTGCAAAATTTAGAAGATATGCTAGACATATTGCCATTAGTAACCCTTCAAATACATAAGTTCTACCAGCAAGACGGAGCTGGTACTCACAACGCCCGCATTGTTCGAGATTATTTAGATGTACGTTTTCAAAATTCATGGCTTGGCATGTTTGGTCAAATTCGTTGGCTGTTACGGGCCAAACCAACATTTTCGTCGGACCCCAACAGGAAAGATGGAAGTGCCTTTGGCTTAACTCAGAGGAGTAGGGATGGTTCACGAGAAATGCTTAAGGGAAGGAAATCTAATGTAGTAGTATACAGGGTAACTCGAAATTATTGGGCGCCACCCTCCAGTTTGCAGCTGAATGCAGGTACTCGCAGGAGGGCCGACCAGCAGCTTACTGAAATCGCACTCACCTTCATTGTGCCTCACCCTGTATATAATGCTTACAAAGTTCATGCACAATACAACACCCAGAAATAAAAGATATGGTGAATTTTAAGACAAATAAAACGCAAGTGCTTGAAATAGGTAACACACATAGTGCAAGAAAAAAAAATACAATCAAAACGGTAATAATTGTAGTTGAACATAGGGAAGCTGGGACGTCCAAACAGAAGAGCTTAGCACCACTGGCTTACGATATTTAGTCTACTAAACATACAGACAGTGACATTGGAGTTTATAGAAATTAATTAAATTAATTTTAAAATTACAACTAATAGCAACTGGCGACTGAAGGTCACTTTATCGTGCATCCAGAAAAGGGTTCAACACTTTAAACCGTTAAAATGAATCTCGGAACAAGTTTTCACAGCAGCACATTAACAATTTTTATCTTAGTTTTCTTCAGGTACGGAGTAGAGAGAGGCACAATTTGGGGCGTTCCTAGGTTCTGGAGAAACACACAAAATTGCAGGCACGAGGTCGCTTTGCGTTTGTCACACCTGCGGCACATCCAGAGGGTCAGGAAAAGGATTCGATATTAATCCACCAAAAGCGATAACCAAATTCGCAATGAATTGCCTTCCAAGGATTCCATCCAGCGTACTTCCTAAATCCGACGCTTGTTGATGATTCCGTTCACGCCACGGTGATAACACCGATACGAAAATTCATGCAATGGACACCTATCGAATCTCAAGCCGCCCCTGCAGTACTGGTTGTATTTCACCATATTACGAAATATGTTGCAAGAATTCTAGAACAATTAACATACAGGGCTCCCGGAAGGACAGGAAATTCCCACGTTCACGGTCAAGGACGTAGACAAAATATTCATCGGCATTTCTATAGGATAACAAACAAAATGGTCCACTAAACTGTATTCGGGAAATAATAAGATAGTAATCCTCAACTTCCTCACATAATCCTCGTGGGGAACTTAAAAAAAAAACATTCTCAACACTTTTGAGACAAATCTGGTATTGCCCATTTCAAAATTTAAAAACCCAAATTTATATGCTACAGTTACTAAGTAAATAAATCGTAGCTCCATATATTTCAATACTAAAAAAGGCCTTAGAAAAACAGCCAATTTAAGCTTGAAAAACAAAAAAAATCCATAAATGCCCTGTTAATAATATCACACAATTTTAGGAAGATAAAAATTTACAATACTGGTTATTAACTGACAGGAAAACATTAACTGTTAATCTACAAGTTCCAGTTACAAGATTCGCAGATTAATTACTAATAATCGGATTTATAAAAGCAGAGCTGAGTTTCATTCCATTGTTCTAGATCCATACGCCATTGTCTCGCGATTCTTCTTTGTACAGCAGAAGAACCATTTAGGGGGCTGATTTGATCATTTAGAATTTATATGTTCCAAAAGGCTATTTAGGTAACTTCTCCTCTCAACGTCGAGCCGTTGGATATGAGGATTATATTTAAAATAGCTGTAGTGGTGTTGTTCTGCAGAGTCAATGTAGTAAACTAAAAGGTAATCTGTGACTAGGATTTTGAACATTCTGTTCGTAGAGTGAAGTCTATTTCAATAAGTTTTGCAATCTTAAACGGCCGAAAGGGGCATTGTTACAGAAACTTGAGCTAATTCAGAATATCCACTTCACAGGATTTAAAACGATGTAGTTTCCCGTTTAGAAAATGGATCCATCAAATGTTATATTTTGTAGGTTTCTATTTCCTTATAAGCCAGTTTAAAAATAGATCTTCATAAGAATTTAGAAATATCTGTCTATTGGTTTTCCCGGACGCGATATTTTTAACTATGCCAAAATGCAGATAGTCTTATGAGCTTCCAATTATTAACAATTTACTACAGAAGAAGAGGAATGGCAATTCTCTTTTAATACTTACATGTATGAAGCACATGAAGCTTGGCATTTCTACGTCCCATTCCACACACTTTTTCAGCTTCTTGAGCGATTAAGCCCTAGATTACGCATATGTACATAAAAAACAAACAGATTGTAATATTATAAAATTTGCATATTATTTAGAAGATCGTTCCACAATCTTACGTCTATGTGTTTGATTCGCATTACCTTCTCTTCACTTTTAACGCGCATCACTGCTTTTAATTCATGCTTTCCCTGCTTTATCAGATACACTATTTTTGTTAAATACTTCATACAATGTACATTATCGTAGCGCAAATCGATATAATAAATATTTCCGTGTACTTTTTACTTTGTACGAGGTTTGATCAAAAAGTTTCCGAAAATTTTGAAATTCGTGCGCTATACGTATCAGATTGAATACATCTTCTTTCTGATGTTGGTCCGCATGTTTATGAAACTTGTGTCAATGTTCAGTCATATTGGAAGCGTAATTTGTTTTTGACATGCAAATCGGTAACATATATTTCGGTTTGCTCGGCAATTTTTTAATTGTCTAAAATAAACTGCAGTGATGTGGTAAAAATATCGGAGAAAGGTTTTGGTGATTATGAGTGGTATAAAAGTTTTGAAGATGGCCATCAAGAGTTTGAAGATGACGAGAGAGTTGAAAGGCCTAGCACATGAACTCTCGATGTTTACATAGAAAACAATTAAGAACGTTGTTATTGATAATCGCTGAATCACTATTAGGTAGGTTGCTGAAAAAGTTGATAACTTTGACGTTGTTCCGAAATTGTTGAATTTACAACAAAAGCAACATCGTAAATAATTGCTGACAATTGTTGAATGAAGTAGCTGACGACTCATAATTTATAACGTTCGTTTAGTTTTGCCGCTTCATCTGAATTAAAGTTTTATTTTAATTGCCGCTCTTAAGTCGATTACTATTTTATTACTCTTAAAGGTTCTGAACGGGAACGTTGACATGTATGATGTTTAGTCTGTCTATGCAGACCGAAAACAGTTCTTAGAATCCTTTGTATGCAGAACTGGCCCGGAAGTTCCATGTGATAAATTTCTTCTGGAATTCTTGCAACATATTTCGTCATATGATGAAATATTCCAGCCGCTGGACATTTACGTGCGTTTTTTCGCGAGTCGATCTTAGATCTTCGTTCGACCCGGTTGCTCCTTAAGATCTCAGCGCCGACGACAAATACGACAAAAGTCAACCCAAGCTTCTGAGGGTGAACGCACCCTGATTATGAGACGAAGTTGTTGGCAGCGCCTCTGCTAAATTAACATACCGTATCGATTTTTTGTCTTGCCTGGGGCAGAATAATTCTCGACTTGTGTCGGATTAAAAATAATAGTAGATTGTCAGTATTTGTAAAAACAATTCAGTGAAATTGTTGCCTCGACTTGTGTCGGATTAAAGCTTTCAATCCCGTGCCTCCTACACTAAGCCGTTGATGGCAAACAAGTGATAATCCCGTACAAGAGCGGAGATTTTGTTCCTGAAGATCCCGTTTTCTTTTCGAAGAAAGTTTTGGCCTGTAACATTGCCACCATCGTGATCCAGCTTTCAGGGGAGTGCCTGCGATTTTTGTCTGCTTCTTCGGGGTCTAGGAACACCCCAAATTGTGTCTCTCTCTCTCTCTCTCTACTCCCTACCGAAGAAAACTAAGGTAAAACTTGTCAATGCACTATCCTGTGATTGTTTTCCTCTGTTTACCAGGGCTTCGTTGGTAACTAAGAAATAGAGCAGTTCAATTGCCTTGTGATAATAAAGAGAGGCAACCTTCAGTTGCCCTGCGTTTCATTACTCGCTAAGGTTAAAGTTTAATTAATTCTGTAAACTCGAATGTCCCTGGCTGCGTAGATCTGTAAAGTAAAGTAAATACCGCATGTCAAGGGCGGCGAGTTTTGTGGTTTAGACGTCCCAACAATTCCTTGTTTAGCCCAGTTTCTTTTTTCTTGTTTGCTGTAAATTGTTCTATTTGTGTGCTACGATCTTTTATTCTGGTGTATTTTATTGTATTGTGCATGAACTTCGTAAGCCTTATATACAGGAGGAAGCACAATGAAGGTGAGTTCGATTCCCGTAAGCTGCTGTTTTCTCGGCCTTTCACGAGAACCTGCAATCAGCTGTGATTTGGAAGGTGGCTCCCGCTAATTTTGACCTACTCTGTACACAACTAGGTACGATTTTCCCTCCCGTAAGCGTCTCTCGTGAACCACCCCTACTCCTCTGAGCTAAGCCGAATGCACTTCCACGTTTGGTCCGTAACAAATTGCTCAACGCGTCATAACACGTGATGAAACATGGGTGTATAGATATAAAATCGAAACAAAGGCCCTGTCGTCTCAATGGAAGCGTCCTGAAGAGTCAAGGCCTAAAAGTGCGTCACTTTCGATCAAGTGGAAAGATTCTCCTTACTATTTTCTTCGATTATAACGCGTAGTCCACTACGAGTTCTTACCATTACGTCGTACGGTCAATAGGAAGTATTACCTGGAACATTTACGCCATTTGCGTGAAGCAATTCGAAGAAAGCAACCAGAATTGTGGAAAAACAACTCGTGGATGTTGTACCACGACAACTCACCACCTCACACTTCGTTACTTGTTCCTGATTTTTCTTATCTCAAAACAACACTGTAGAGATGTCTCAGCCACCTTATTCGTAGGACATAGCCCCATGCGACCTTTTCCTATTCCCACAGATGAAGAGAATCATGAAAGGACAACGTTTTGTTACCATACAGGAGATAAAAGCACACTCGCTGAACGAGCTACATCAGAAAGTAAGTTTCAGAGGTGTTTTGTGGATTGAGAGAATCCCTGGCATAAGTGTGTTATATCCCATGAGGACCGAAGGCGACCAATATCGATGAATAAATATGAATGTTTTGCAATAAATAAAAATTTTGATAACTTTGGTCTTACCTCGCATGTGCCAATACAATACAGTTTTAGATTCAGTATAAAAATGCTTGGATTAATGCGTTTTTAATTGGTTAAAACCATTTACTATGAATGGTGCTGAGAACAGATGGTAACCAAAAATATAATAAGCTACTATAAACACCGCTAATACTAGGGCGTGCATTGTAAAACTACAGATTATTGAGAAATAATGATGTTCAAAACCATCATTTTATTATATACCATAACGAAATCCCATAACATAAGATTAAAATATAAAAACAAATGATAAGCTACATGGTATGCCACTAAAAAAATTATCTTAACAACGATACATTGTTTTATAAGTATTTATCTAACATCTTCAAGCATTTGGTATATTTTTTAAACTACTTTACAACGTTTGGGTTTTAACCCACGGGTTCAACTAGTTATCGTTTAAATTCAAACATACAGAAAGTTTTCCGAAGGTACTTTCGTTCGGACCGAAAGCCGTAGTAAGCATAATATCCTTTCTCGCTGATTACAGTTAGCACATTACCAGGATCGGAGTAGTAATTCCATTTCGCATTTCAATATTGGTAATAGTGTATCATCACGGGCAAAGCTATCTGCGTGTATAGATAGAATGTGCATGCCGTCTGCAGCTCGGCTTTATTCTAAGGGCTGTAATTCCTGGTTCGGTGGCATCTGCAGCCGTATGCAATACTCGTAAGTTATGGGTTTGCATATTGCGACAATGCCATCTGCCTCTGGTAATCGTGTTATGAAATAACTGAAGTACAAAACTCGGAAAGGAATTAGGGCGAATTAGAGTCTTGCATTTCCTATTCTCCCGTGATAATAACAATATCCACTCGTGTAGGAGATTAGTTTTATAAAGTAACCCTATTACAAAATTCAAACTTTACACAATAATTTAATCCGTGAGTGCTGAAATGAAATAAATTGACAGCCCACCTAACGCCGTGGAAGAAATTGATACCTGACCTAATTGTTAAACGACGAAGACGTTTTACACCGAATCCTTCCCATCACGTTTATTTAAGTCTCCGGTTCGTCTTTCAACGTACTATGACTCCTTTACCAGTACACATTCATTCTAGGGAGAATCTCACTTGCACTTTAGTAATTTAGCATCACCAACGCATTCGTAGGTGTCACATATTCTGTTTCTAACCTTTACTCTTTTGGAAATTGTGTAGTTCAGCTACAGCAAGTCCAAAAATATGAGGGTTATCTGCTATGCCGAACAAGCTACTCTAATCAGATTGTATCTGTAATACAATTTTTTCATTAACTTCGTTTAATCAACAATCAAATCCGAGTAATACATCGAGAGTTGGGCAAAAGTACGCAACAATGCAAATATCTCTACTACGGTAACGGCGATTTCGACGAAACTTTCTACATGAAGGTTCTTATATATGGGGGATACAGAAGATATTGGCGGTTTAAAAGGACTTTTTTATTTTGAATGGAATACCCTGTATATTTTCGAAAGAATATTTCTATGAGTTCAATGATATAAGGTTTGATGATTTGCGTTGGCGACGAGCTCGGGAACGGACGTGCTTTAAACGCTCTCGGGCAAAATTGCTTAGCGAGACTTTCAAAAAAATATTTTGGGTGCAAACTATCAAGTCCAAGTGCGTGTGTAGAGGAAGGACGGAAGGACGAATACAACCGGGTCTACCTGACGACCTATCAAAGGTGAAAGATTCGCGATCGACAAAGAAAACCACAAGACGGAGGGAAAATCAGTAAAAGCTAAGTAATTGAGTGTTTAAGTAGCCTTTTGTAGTCTTTTTTACCCTTTTGTAGTATTTGTAGTGTAATAAAAAAAAAAAATAACATTAAAAATAGAAATTAAAACCGGGGAATTTTGTAACAAGTGAATGTAAGATTGTACAAGCGGATAGGCATCTGGGGGCGCATTTAGGGTAAAACGACAAGGGTGGGAAACAGGCAGAGACTTTTTCAGGGACGGAAACAGAGGAGACGGCATACCAGCCGTCTCAACTAAAAACTGAAATTCTTGGTATACGACCATAAAAATTCAAATCGTGGATAATACTCCCGACTGGGGCCAATTTCCTAGAAAAATATTTCTGGGCTGCAACAGGCAGTCAAGCGTAGCTTCAATCAAGGGATTCATTCCTGATTGGAATAAAATAGTCGCGTTTAGTATTATTCTGATTAGCTGGAAAGCTGAAAGGGGGTCAACTTAGGATAATCTAACGAATGAGGTTAAAGCCTAAAATTAAAAATATCTCGCATTTAATTGCAAAGTAGAGTATATGAGGGATATTTTAGGTCCAGGAAATTGTAACTTCTAAAAGTAATTAACGAATTGTAAAATTTAATCTCATTTATTTTAAGGTAATTAAGTTATTGCAACTTATTTTAGTGCGTAGATTCAGGTAGGCCAATTAGAGACCGCAAATAGTCGCGTTTTGTATTAATTGGATGGGCTAAAGAGCTAAAAAGGGGTCAACATAAGATAATATAACGAACGAGGTTAAAGCAATAATTTGGAATACTTCACGTTAGCATAAACAGACATGGGAGGAATGGGCACGAAGAAAAGAGGATATCAGAAGAGAGGCAAGAAGAATCTACGCACCAATGAAAGAACTCAATTCGATTAAGAATCGACTGAAGAAGAACAGGCTAACGGAGAAGAAGAAGAAAGAGAGTGAAGAAGGAGAAAACAAAGGAGAAGAAACATGTATCAGTGGAAAGAAAACGATGGATATCTAGCTGTCAACTGCAGAGGGTAAGGTTGGGGAAAAGCAGGAAGTACAATCCAGAATCGAACTTCCAACTAAGTGGTAAAACAGTTGTAATCAGTGCGGTAAATATTAAGTGTTAATTAGTCATTAGGAAACTAAGATCGGAGCAATCTGTTACCTTATAACAATAGATAGATAAGAAATATGAACAATGTAAAACTTGATACCAAAGCTATTAGGTTCAAAGCCATAATCGCAGTTTAAATAAGCTTGGGAGTAAATATTAAGTAGTTTATTAGTTATTAGGAAACTAAGGTAGGTGCAATCTGCAACCTTAGAACAATAGACAGATGTGAAATAAGAACAATGTGAAACTTTGATACTAAGTTATTAGGCTCAAATGCATAATCGCATAATGGTCTCGGTTACGTACTCAAAAACCCCATTGATGCGTAGCTTACTAACTACCTGGTGTTGCAGCAGCGGTGTCTTGCGGTATGCATTGCAGACATGCTAACGTTGTGCAACACCCCAACCGATCCCACCCTATCCATTAAATTCCTACCCACCTACTGGCATGGGTTGGGCCTAGCGTAATCCAGGAGTGACGTGATGTATTTATTTTTAATCATTCTAAAGATATTTAACAAACAAACAATCATGCTTCGTAATTATTTTGATTAATATAATTTACCCATAAAAATACACAATGATAAACAAACAAATAACAAACACTAATAACACCACTTGAGAAGATACTCAAAATGATCACCATTTACTTCTTGACAATAACCAAGTCTACGTACACATCCTTCAGTTAATTGACAAGATGCTCTACAGGAATTCTTATTTGACCAACTATTCTACCAAATTATTTGATTGTTCGATATAAACTCTAGATTTTAAATGTCCAAAAAGAAAGATGGATTCAGGTCCGGAGGACGAGCAGGCCATTCAATAAACTCTCTGTGCCTTATCCGCCTGTTTAAAAATATTTGGTTTAAAAAATGCCGACGATTTAAAGTGCACTGTGAACGTATACCGTCGTGGTGAAACCAAATATTATTAGGTAGTTCCCCTTTTTCTTCAAGAGCAGGAAATACTTGATTTTCTAAAAGTTCTAAATACTTTTGACCTGCTAATCTAACAATAGCACAACACAACAGAAACAAAGAAAAATTTGCCCATTTAGCAGAACTGTTCACGCTTCTCACATTCTTTTTGTTTTCGTGAGCTGCTAGATAACAATTCTTCTTCTTCCTCTTCTTCTGTGTATAGGCCAATGGCCTATTAACTACTTACAATGAAATAGGTTCTATGAGCTCTCTTGGCACGTATGCGGGGCAGGAGGCTAACCTAGCCCGTCAAACAGAAAAGAGAAGTTCTACTACCTACTTGGTTTACGATTGTCAAAAATGTTCGTATGACAACCGGGACCGACGGTTTTACGTACCCTCCGAAGCACGACCGGTTGCAAATGCCATTATATTGGTCCAGCCATCCAAGTATTGACCAGTGCAGATACATTATTGCTGAATATCTCTATCAAACCTTGTACCATAATACCGCCAATATCTTCATGGTATCCGCCCCATATTGGAATCTAAAACTTTGTCGAATCGCGGTTGCCGTAGTAGAGATATTTGCATTGTTCCGTATTTTTTGCCAACCCTGTATAATAATATACATTACAATTAAGGCCTATAATCTGAGTGAATGTCCGTGGATGTATTGGGATTAGGCCCATCGGCGTTTCCCTGGAAATTTAGTTTCACTTACTGGCTATGACGCTGCAGTCAAGTCACAAGGCCATTTCTTCTTCAGTCTTCTGAACGTCTTTTCTTCAAGCAGAACTTCAACGGATGGGTTAGGTTGTGCTTCGAGTCTACGTTAATGTTTGTCTGTAAGTTGACACATTTCTTGTTTAATGAAGGGGATCGGTGTGGAGTGTTTGGTTTCTTATACACCATTCCGCATCTGTTAATCATTCGCAAAACTTTGGACTGAAATTTCTGAATTATGTTCCTATTTGACATACTTCAGCATTGTTCCAAGTCGACGCCTTATTCTGATGTAGAAGAAGACCCTCTTCCAATTAACCAGTGTATTTTCATTATTTTCAGGTCCACATCCTTTCTCTTTTCAGATATATGAGTTTTCCACGTTAGTTTGCTATCAAGATGTAAACCTAAGTATCTTTATTCGTTAGCCTATAATATTACAACATTATTGATATGGACTGGTGAACTGTTGTCGTTTTAGTTTTAATTTTACATGCACTAACTTAGTCTCATCGACTTGTATTCGTCATTATTCTAATCGTTCCTGTTGTATAAGTAAATGGTCTTGAACTTTCTGTGAGGTATATGTTGTATTTTCTTTGGTTACTAAAATGGTTGTGTCATCCGTAAAGGTCCTTAATTCGGTATACTGTGAAGTGGGCAAGTTTGATGTATAAATTAGGTGGGGAACTCCGGAGGTAATGGGATGTATTTCTAGTAATTCCTCCCCATGTTCCACTTGGAAGTACTGACATTAGTATGATTTTAAAAGGCGGTAGAAGTGGTACGGCATGTTCTGTTCAATTTTGAAAAGAAAGCCTTACTATAGACCCTATCGAACGCTTGTCTAACACCTAAGAAAACGACAGAGGAGAATTCCTTTCCTTCTATTTCAGCTCTACAGAATGCTGCATGGAATGCAATTCCAGAGGACGTGTTTGCAATAAGAACTACGCAAAATACACCCAGGAAAATACTGGAACGGAGAGTAGAAAAACCAAGAACAAGAGCCAGATAGCAACGCAGTCGCAACCCAATCGATAAAACAGTATATACTCGGCTAGCAAATCATTTAAACATCAAAACTAGGGAAACAAATGAGAGAAATGAAACGTACTAAAACTACGCAAGAAACGTATCAGTAAAAGACAACACCATATGGAGAGGGATTTAAACCTGGTATATCCCCACTTTGAAATGCAGATGGTAGCTGGTCAAGGTCAGATGGAGGAAAGGCAAAGTTATTTGCAAACATCTTGCACAGGTCATTCAACCACACACAGACGAAATAAAGGGAGAAGTTGAACAGTTTCTTGTTATACCTTTACAACAACTGTCACTGCCAACTGAACACATTAGCACCAGGGGAATAGAAGCAGCAATAAAAAGTAAAAACAAACCTCCTGAGTATGACCTTATCACAGGCAAAATTATCTCTGAATTGCCAAGCCACAGAATACCATTTATAAGACAGCTAGTCAGTCTAATATTCCGATGAAGTTACTGGCCAACACAGCTTCAATTTTCCAATATGATACTAATATTAAAACCACATATATAAGATCATATCATATCATAATAAGATCATAGAGTCAAACAAGTCTCTTATCGATGATATCCAAATTGCTGGAGAAAATGGTCAATAAAAGAATAAACGACGTATAAAGCAGTAATATACAAAGCATTCGAAGCAAAGAAATTCTGCAATACACGTGCAAGCTTTTCACGTTTAAGTGATCGGGTAATAATTTGAATCAGGTAATTAACGATTCTTAGGTGTAAACGCAGCCCCAGTACAAGAACCAAACAAACAAGCAGCTGTCGTACAATGTATAGCGGTAAGTTCCAAGAACCTGCTGTGTCCATAAATTCCTCGGACCTACGGAATGTCGTTACCAGCAACCAGATTTTTACAATGGTACGAACAATGGAATCAGCTTTCTCCAGGATAATTGCCGCTGGAAATAAATACAAGAAGAGTCGACAAGCGCACCCCAAGAGTACCAAGACTCGTTCACTCTTCCACCGGCAATACTATGGAGACGTCGAGCGTTTCCTAGTTCGGCGATATTTCGTTGTTATTATTTTGTGTCAACGTTGTTATTACATTCGTTTATAATTAATTATTTTATCGTACGCACAATGTATACTTATTTAGTGCAACAACTGTAAAAATTCTTTAATGTTATTAACGGAAAATTCTGACATCGAAATATTCCATTACACAATTTGGACAATATTGCAAGATTAATATTTACACGCAAAACTAATCAGTGACTGTATAAATGCAAAAACAGAGAAGTCAAGACTTACATACATATAATGCAGAAAGTGTTCAAACCCTGTAACCAGCAGAGAAAAAAATATGTTTTTATACGACATTTATGAATATTAATATATGTTGTTTGAGTAAAACAAAATTTTTGATTGTAGTCAATTTAAAATTGTAAATGCATGTGTATAGAAACAGTCTTACAATGCCAATCAATTTAAAGTCCTGTATCAATAAACCTTTTTACATAATCTTTCCATAACATTTTTGTATTATTCCTGAAATGTTGTACGAAGTACAATTGGCGCAAAAGTAAAAAATTAAGAAAATTGTGCAAAGAAAAATTTGTCTATCCAAATCATATATTTCAACGGACAGCGTGCAGACTACCGTGTGCAGGAACAAAAAAAAACAATTCTTTATTGTTTGAACGAGAACAAAACAGACACCGAAAAAGGTAAGAAGAGAAACGCAGCACAAAACAGAAACCGTTCATGTTTTCTAAAACCTTCGATTTGTACGTATCAGACTTTTTGGCCTTTCATGTCGAAAATTAAATTATGTACAAACATTTGAGAAAAACGGTTACATTCCCTTACAATTACTTGAATAGACTGATTTGTGTTTTGTGACAAAATGTGTGTTTTTTTTTTAGAAAATATGACAACATGTTGTCGATTAAATAGAAAATTAGATTTTGAGCCGGCTGTCGCAATTTTTCTGATTACAAATTTCAGCATTCTGTTGGTGAATTATTTTATACATTATTCCAAAATTAACACGAATCTTTTTGCAAATTTATAATGTTTAAATTACTGTTGGACGATGTTACAGTACGTTCAGTTAGATACTAAATATAATTTGGTTCATTGAAGAGCCCATTTACGTGGCACGCCGAGCCTTGCTATAATAAAAATATTAGGAGAGCTTTTTCAAGTCAGCCGCTTTCAACAGTAGTTACAGAAATGATTGTAGTAAAATGGCAATTAAAAAAATTGTGCTAGTAGTTTGTATTTAGCCTTAATTATCATGGTTTAATTGTTTGTGGACCCTTGAAAAATGTGCTCTATTTTCATGATACTGAAGGTAGAAGATAAAATCAGAAGTTTATTTACTGTTTACGTTTAAGTCTTTCGCGTGTGCTTAAAGCCAATACAAAGCAACTATTACTTGTTTACCAAAATTTTCCAATTAAAGAATAATACTTAACCGGTTTATACGGGTGGAAACGCACCTTCTCCCTTTATCGATCAATTTCCAATTTATATTGGTTCTGCTAATTCCGTTATCACATGTTTGTTGTACCTTACGTTCTGCGGTTAGGAAGAGCTTGTAGGTAAACTAAACTGTTTACGTACATCTGCGTTGCAAAGCACATAGCCCATGTTGGATTCGGACCACAAACCGCGGGATCCGTAGCCGGTAAATGGCGTCTTAGTCCCAGGTGCTCCCCTTGCCATTAATTTGCTTTAGAATTTGATCTTACGCTCCGAACAATTGTCTCTATTGCGCACACTGTTAACTATTCGGTTAGAACGCGTTGGGTATTTTTTGTCTCATCTTGTAATGAACCGCGAATTGTAATGTTCGTAGTTCAGGAAAATTTCCGTATTCCTCGTATTTTAGTTCTTGTGATAAGTTTTGCGCGGTTTCATTAAATAGCAGGAAGTTAACAGACAGTTCCCAGCAAAAACCATAATGAAATTACTTACCGCTTGCTTACTTCTTGCGCCTTCCTGATTCGGAAATTAGCTTCACATAATATATAGAAATGAGAACTGTTCAAAGCAAAGTTTGCACGAAATACTGTTTTCGCTTTGTGGCACAACAATGGCAACTTTCTGGCAATATTAGTTATTGAAGCATTCCTAGGCTTTTTTTATTGTTACTTCAATAGCCAGAATAAATGTGTTAAAATTCAGCATAACTTTTAAATTATTTAAATTGAAACAAAACCTATTTTGATATTTGCAAAAGAATTTCAGAAAAACCAAGAAATAAACACTATAATATAATGTGCTAAGTACGACGGATAAAATTTCTAGATTTCCTATTGCTAATAAGTATTATCAGAACTCATGTGCTTAGCTTTAGTAGATAGTAAAATCGATAACAGAACTTTCAATTAGTCTCTTAATGTTTGAATTCCCTGTTTTGTTTTTGTATTATTCAGATCATTTTTATTAATTTTCTTATGTACCAGAAACAAAGCTCAACTTGAAATAAAGCTGTTGATGTATACTTCAAAATAATTCATGCAGTACAAAGCCTGTGTCCTGCAAAATGTGAGTAGGTTTGGTTGTTGATTCAGCAAGTTGTATTTGGAATAAAAACCAGATGGGATAAAAATTTCGCGTGCATCAATCAACTGTTGGTAGAATTAAAAAAGTAGGAACTGTTTTAAGTATTTTTCTCTTCATATGATTTTATATTAGGAATATTTTCTGTATTATTTGTTATTGAAGTAGGTTTCTTGGCAGATTATCAGTATTATCTTTCATAAAAAATTTAACAATATCAGCATAAATGCCATATTATAAGCCGAAAACTTGCAAAGAAAGTTTAGATTAGAGAGCATTACTATTTTGTAGCAACATGCCAAGGTGTTATTCTTGCAGTTGAAGTTTCATGTCGGTTCCATGTTTACTTTTGCATTTAAAAATCAAACATAAATTAGATGCTATTAGTACATATAGATCTAAAGAAAATAATTGTTGGAGAGACTTCTGTGGCCTAAAATCATTTAGAAAACACTTGCAACCCAAACATTCTTTCAATTCAAACGCTCAGAGCTGCGATTATTCTGCAGATGCTGAAATGAATCTTGTTGAATTTGAAAATAATACTAATCCAGAAAACCCTTTAACAATTAATACCATTTTAATGAATGTAAAATTTCGAGAGAAATCATGCGCTTACATGTTTGGCATAACTGTATGGTAGGTACATCTCAACTGCCTAGAAATCAAGTCCAAACAAATATAAATGATATGACAGAATTCTTAATTTCTAGTACAATTAAGTGGATTAAACTGTAATTACCAGTACTTCTCAAACTAAAAAAGTGCAGTTAAGTAGTAGGTACTAAAAATGTATTTCTAGGATTTGGTACTACACTGCTCCAAGAAATTAACGCATCACATGCTTATATCAAAAAAATGGGAGACGATAGCTCAGGACGTAACATCATTTAGAGGAGCAAACGCTGATAGTGACCATTTCCTGGTCCTGGCGAAAATTAAAGTTAAAATTATCAAAGCAAAGAATAAAAGAAACGTAAAAAGAAAATGGGATATAGAAAAATTAAAAGATGAAGAATCATCATCATCATCATCATCTGACATGGAGCTGACTCGGCCCAGAAATTCAGAATATAACTAGAAAAACGACTCACAGGAAACGCTGCAGAAAATATAGAAGAGCAATGGCTGAACATAAAAACAGTATAATAAACACAGCGGATAAAGTTTTAGGCAAAAAGAGAGTCAAAAGAAACGAGTGGTTCGATGAGGAATGTATGGAGCAAATAAACTTGAAAAACCAAGCAAGAATAAAGTGGATCAGTATAGAAGGTGAACAAGAACTAAACGAATATAAAGAAAAAAGACAAACGGCTACAAGAATGTGCAAAAGTAAATAGCAACAATGGATAAAAAATTACATGGACGAAATAGAAGTAAATAGCAAAGATAATTCTAAATTATTCAACTATGTTAAAAAGCTGAACAGCAAGAAACAAACCAGGAATGAAAGGATTTACAGCAGAAAATGGGAAAACTACTTCACTGAGCTATTCAAAGAGAAGGAGGAAAACATAGAAAACTACAACCGGGAAGCCGGCCAGGAAACAAATGAAGAAGCAGACCCATCACTCGATAAATATACGAAGGTGATTAAAAACCTAAAATCTGCGAAAGCTACAGGTACAGATGAAATAAATAAATAATTAATCAAGTATGCAGGAGATATTACGTTAGAAAGAATATACAAAGTGATTGTAAAAATATGGAAAGAAGAGACCATGCCATCAGAATAGAAGAGAGGAATACTAGTGCCGTTATTAAAGAAAGGGGAACCCACGACATGTCAGAACTACAAAAGGATTATGCTTCTCAACACTACGTACAAGATCCTAACTTCAATTATCCGTAACCGACTAGAAACACACATAGCAGCAGAAATAGGCGATTACCAACAAGGATTCAGAAAAGGTAGATCCACGATAGACGCCATACACATCCTAACACAGACAATAGAAAAATGTTACGAACACAACATCGAACTCCATATACTCTTCATTGATTTCAAGCAAGCCTTCGATAGCCTTATTAGACATAAACTTATAGAGGAAATGCAAAACATGAATATTCCGGGAAAACTAATCAATCTAGTAAAAATGACAATGGAGAAATCAGAAGCAATAGTGACTGCACACGAAGGCACTCCAAACGCGTTAACATCGTAACCGGAGGGGGAATCACTACCATCGACCCTATTCAATATAGCTTTGGAAGGATCGATCAGAACGCTAGGAAATGGAGGAACTATTGCGAACAAATCAGTACAACTCACCGCGTACGCTGATAACATAGTAATAGTCGCTAGAAATAAAAAGAGTATGTCTGATGCATTACTTAATCTCTAAAAAGAAGCAAAAGACATGGGGTTCATAAGAAATGAGAATAAAACAAAACACATGGCGAGCAACAGACAGACAAGAAACAACGCAAGTCATATTGCAGTAGGGAAATATCGCTTCGGACAATTTCAAATACTTGGGAGTAATGGTTAACGGCAATAACGAAAGAAACGAAGAAATCCAGGAACGTATACAAGCAAGAAATAGAGCCTAGTACTTCTTCAAGAACCTACTTCGTAATACCAGCCTGAGTAGAGGGACAAAAATGAGGATCTACAAGTCGGCAATTCGCCCAGTAGTAACCTATGCAAGTGAAACAATGTGTTTAACAAAGAATGATGAAGAAAAACTGCGCACCTTTGAACGGAAAATCATCAGAAGAATAATGGGACCCAAAAAAACTGAAGAAGGAGAATACCGTCGGCTAATGAACTTCGAAATAAGAAATACACTTGAAGAAGATATAGTAAATTTTATCAAATCACAGAGGCTACGCGGTATGGGCATATAAATAGGAGAGACACTGGAGCCATGATAAAAAGAATAAGTGAATGGAAACCCACAATAGGCAGGCCAAGAGGTAGACCAAAGACAAGATGGGAAGACCAGGTAATGAACGATTTACGTACCATGGGAATTCAGGACTGGAGAGCAGATATCAAAGTTAGGAAAAAATGGAGTAAGATTGTACAGATGGCAAAGACAAAACGACAACTATAAAAAAAAAATTTTTACACGACGCAGGAATGTGTTTACTGATTCACCACACCAAACGAATCCATAGAGCTCCGCAGAAGGAGCGGTTCCAATTCCGAAAGGAATGTACCACCGGTTATATATATATATATATATATATATATTTTATTCAAATTAATAACAATCAACGCAATTTAACAACAATCAATTCAAAAATTAAAAAAATCAAAATTCAAAAACTGAATAATTGTAAGCTTACACGTTCAGTAGGCTGTGTTTCCGCCTCGACTTGTTATGACAAGCTATGAAAACGACGGTCCATGCTTGAAATTAACACACTTAACTGCTCTTCTTCAAGATTATCCCACATTTCCACTAATGAATTCCCTAGGTCGTTAAGAGTTGCAGGAGGTGGTTGAAAGGATCGTACTTGCCTTCCGAGAATGTCCCAGAGGTGCTCAATCGGATTCAAGTCGGGACATCTGGCTGGCCATTGCATAACAGGAATACCAACGTCGTCTAGGTATTCTTGCGCAATTCTGGCTGTGTGGGGCCGAGCGTTGTCGTGCATTAATTGGAAGTTGTCTCCGATGTATGGGGCATATGGCACAACATACTGTTCTAAGATATTCGTAATATACCTCCGACTGTTTAAAATGCCGTTGGGTAAGATGTGTAAGTCTGTGCGGGACGTGAAAGATATGCCTCCCATACCATTATTGAGCTACCACCAAATGCAGTCTTGGAGGCAAAACTGCATTGAGCATATTGTTCATTTGGACGTCTAAAAACTCGAATGCGCCTATCACAACTCTCCAAACAAAATCTGGACTCGTCTGTGAACAAAATGCATCTCCAATCTTCATTTTCCCAATTCAAGTGGTTTCTAGCAAAATCCAATCTGTGTCTGCGGTGGTCTGCAGTCAATTGTGGGCCAGTATCTGGTAATCTGGCTCTCAGATTTCCTTCCAGAAGACGTTGGCGAACGGTTTCAATGCTAACCTGCACATTACGTACTGTTGAAAGTTGTCTTTGGAGGGCTCTTGTGGTGGTAAAGCGCTCTCTTAGTGCACGCATTCGAAGAAAACGATCTTCTACAGCGGTAGTAGCACGTGGTCGCCCTTGCCCTGGTCGCCTGTCATGTTCGTTAGTTTCTCTGAAACGCTGGATGACCCGAGAAATGGTTGTGTGGTTCACCCCAAGCCTGTCACTGATAGCGCGGAAAGAATACCCTTCTTCGGACAAAGTAAGGGCTGTGACATTCATCACGACTTAAATTTCTTGAGATACGTTGCATTTTAAATAATACTGATCGTACAAGCAATTGTTTGATGACAGCTACACGATTTGATACGTTTTAAAGTAAAACGAAGCTGCAAGTAAATTGTAAATATGCATGTAAAATTGATTAATTGTTTTTAACAAAGTTGAAGATGTAGAAACAGGCCAAGAGTAACATGTGTCTATCAGGTTTGTATCAGACATTAGTTTAATGTATTCTGAAATAGAAATATTATATTTCAATGCGCGTTATCATGCATTTGAAATGAAAAACAGCAATAAAGCACAATTGCTGTAAACAATTTACTTAAACATGTAGTAGTATTAAAATATTAGACTAAATTACTACGAAATCTGGCAAGTTTGTTTACGCAATGCTATTTAGTTCTCCTCTACAGAGTGATCAAAAAATTATTCAACCGCAAGTAGCTTTATTAAAAATTGTGCTTGCTCTTGATTGAGCCCTACTTTGGTATCTGGGTAAAGTAAAATTTAAATGGACATATTGTTGACGAATTTGTTGAGAAAGCCAATGAATTGCTTCCTACAGACAATATGTTTCATTTGATCAATCAATAGAATTGCTGCTGAAGCATAATTTTCACTAATATTTTTGCTGTGGTAACAAATTTTTGATTACATCGACAAATATTTTTATGAAAGCGAGAAACTAAGAAAAGTGGCGAAGTTCTCAACATCGAACTGATACAAATTTATAACATCATTGTTGAATATTTAAAAAATATATATTAAAATAAGTTCATGAACTCGCAATATTGTCACGAGACAATTAAAAAATTAAATAAAATTATGATTGATTGTCGCGGAGTCGTCGCATACCTGTCGAATTAACTATAGCAGAAATATTTCGAAAATTTATTTTATTAATTAGAAATACAAGGAATATATGCATCTTGTTATGGTTTATCAATTGCTCAACAAAGTATATTAAAAAGTACGTGTGAGCAATACCGATTAATAATATGATCCAAGGCTATTTTGGAAACCTTAATAACCAAAGAAGGACTTCCGGTAGATCCTTATCAAGACCGTTACTATTTCTGATCTATCTCTCTTCCTTTTTCAGACGTTCAACCATTTCCGGAAATAGTCCTCCACTTTTATTTTCCATGCGTCTCAATCTTTGACGAGCTGCCGCCATCTTCTTCCTGCGACCTGCGTGAATCGTCGCTTCACCTAGTGAGTGGTCGTTCTACTCGTCCTTGGTCGCCAGACCAGTATTTTGCATGCCCAGACTACTCGTTCTTCATGCACAATGTGACAGCCTCAATGCCGCTTTAGCTTTGCTGCCAGTTGTCCAACATCTGCTAAGCCTGTTCTCTTCCTGATTTCAGTATTTTTTATTTTATCTCCTAACCTTATGCCCAGCATGTTTTTCCCCATATTCCGTTGCGCTATTTACAGCTTGCCTATGTTTCTTTTTGTAAAAGTTACTGATTCAATCCCATAAGTTAGGACAGGTAATATGCACTATTCATTTTTTACGCTTGGTCTTTGACGATTTCCGGACGTAGCTTAGCTTTCCAAATGCTTCTATTTATCTCACCTACCTGATTTTCTTTTCCCATTAGTATTCTGTGGCCGAAACTGTAAGAATCTTAAACATAATCCTTTTTTGTGTATTCATTCTTAATTCGATTTTCTTTGACTCTGTGTTAAGCCGTTTTATTGTGTCCTCCAACTCTTCCATATCTGGACAGCTGGTTCCATTGGTTGGTAACTAACGAGTTTATTTGTCAGTCGGTTTGTAATTATTCTGCTCAATAATCTGTATGTATGTGAAGGGAGCCTAATAAGCCTATAATTGCCTAAATCTTCTTTATCTCCTTTGTTTGGGTAATAAAATTACTTGGTATTACTCCATTCATCAGGTATGTTACCTTCTGTTAGGCAAATGTTTAATAATTTTCGAATTTTACTTAATAGTTGATTTCGGCCATTTTTAGATATTCGCTGGAAATAGTTTTATCTACCAATATGTTTAAAATATGGCCTGGATTATTATTTAAAGTTTAACCATTTAATAAAAACATGAAACATTGTGTGAGTAAAACTAATAATTTAAACCTAAATATTGAAAATCCTAATTCATTAATCTTCAGTACCCTTTTTGATAAATCCTTACATGTAAAAATAAACAGTAACCATATATGTTATTCAGTTTAAGACCAAGATGATGTAGATATACAAATTGGGGTTCATTCTGTAAATACTCACTAGAGGGGCAGCTCAAAAAAATAATAATTAGAATCACAAAACATCCTGTAAAAATATTCGGCAAGTCTGGTTTCCTTGCTAATCGAGCAGTGAGCCAAGATAATAAAGTGTGTTTTGGTTTGCTCTAGAGCCGCGATTAGGTCTTCATAGGATTCTTCAAGCTCTTCTTAAGTTGTTGAGGCATAGTACAACCCTACACACCCACATGTATTTAATATCCCAGTCAAATTTAATGTAACTTCTTGATTTTCCGTTGCAGCTACAGTTTTTTTATAATTCACCACCACTGTAAGCTGCTTTTTATTTGAAGCAGTGTGATACAAAAAAGAAAATAGGTACTCTAGCATGCTATTTCTCAGCTCGGCATTGTTGCGGGATTACAATACTGTCAGGATATAAATACGCAACATTTAAACAAAGCTGTTCGTTGTACAAGATATTAACAATGAAAACCTAACCTAAGATACGTCGCGTTCTAAAATATTACAAAATACGAGCCAAAGAATTACTAAGAAAACTATGAGAGCGGATTTCCCAGCCAAGATATTGATTTTTAAACACATTTTATATAAGTGAACGGTGGTTGTTTGCACGGAATTGTTTACTTGAAGCTGCAAAAATTATTAGTTTACGGTTGCGGCTATAATCTCGGCACGGCCTACTTCCCTTAATTGAAAATGGACGAAAATATAGACCGAGCGAACTAGTACTGAAACTTAATCCGCGGTATTTTTTCAAGATTGCAATAAGGAGCTCCGCTACTGCAATGTTAGTTCCGCTTCACCGGCCGCGATATATTGCATGAGCTAAGCCATTCATTCCCTGCCTGATAAGGAATCGGGAACGGAAACATCGATATTTGTACAGGCGCTCGTCTATTTTTCTTGTATTGTGCCGTGCCTGTATATCGGTAGTGCAATTCATTGCGCTTCTTTCAGGCCGTTATTGCCATTGCTGCTTTTCAATGAGGGAAATTAATCGAAAATATTGCTTTGTTCGCCCTCAAAGGGTTGTTCGCCTACTAAGCTGTTGCTGGAGCACTTAATCCGGATGATTGGGATGTTAGTATGACATTGTTCCGTTTTATTTGACGGACTCCCTTTTCTTGCGCTCGCAATCGTAATAATTGGAGAAAATAAAGCGTCAGTTCAACTGTAAACACTCATTCAATTTTGAAAGAAAATTCCGGATTAAAGTAAAAAATAAAATTGTCAACCTTTACAAGCAGTTCTATTCGAGTCCATCCAATTTGCTCGGGCCAACTTACCTGAAATAAAAGAAAACCAGTTAGTACAACATTAAATTCTTATAATTGCATATTACTTTAAACAAACATCATTATCTCATCAACAGCTAAATTTAAGCTTTTCAACACTGGGAAGAATTAGGGGAATTTACATTTGATGTATTTACCAGCTTGGAGTTTATTATATTTCATATTTACTTCTGCGAAATGACGGAGACGATTTTGCACCTACCGTACAAGGCGAAGAAGTTGCGGGCGTGGGTAGTTCAAATATAAGGTTTTTCGGTCAATAATATTTAGTATTCCAACGGTACAGGTGCAATACGCAATTATAAATATATGTATACTACTTTTTTTGCCGTACTAAATTTTACAGTAAACGCTTCTAATTAAAAAACAATGTAAATCTATCAACGCAGATTTCTACATATAGGATTTCCCCGTAAGATTTATTTACAATTATAATTCTTTTCACAAGCAGAAAAAATAGGAGCTTCACTACGCCACTGTGCATGTTACGTCTGTATCCTAGGGATTATAATGCAGACAGCTACCACCCACACACGGTTTCTACATTAAAGCTTAAACGACGTTGTCTCAGTTTTGAGTAGTTATTAAATCTTATCTGCGAGTACCCGCAGATTCCGCTCACCATACTTCCTTGCATTTTTGAACATCCGCCATAGATGGTACTAAAATTACAACTACCAAGCTTCCAATTTAATAACGAACTTTCCATCCTAAAATATCCCATTTTGCCATACATTCAGACAAAGTGTGCAATACAATTATTATTATTACTGTATGTGAGTTAAATCTGTAACAAAAAAGAAGTTTTAGATTTTAAATATAGGAAAATATTCTTAAAAACTGTGGAAAATTAACGTATCAATTCAAAAGTATAATAATATACAAAATTGTATTTAAAAAAATGCTCTTTGAAATAAATTAAATTTGTGCTGGTGTAAAAAAAACACCAGGTATAATAAAACTTAAATTTGGTGTTGGTTGGTTATGTCGTTTTAGTATATCACTTGGCTACATAACTGCAAAATATATATTCTAAATTAATCGTGATATTCACGCACCGAATTAATTTGTTATACCTTGTATCGACCAAAAATGTCAAATTTTTTAAGTTAAATTCGGCAACACCCCATCCAAAATCAAAAAACAGGAGACTGCTGGAAAGACAACTTTATGGGGAATTCAAAAATGTAAAAAAATATACAGACTATTCCATTTAAGAAATAATACAGCTATAACGAGTCAACCTGTATATTTAAAAATATTTTTATAATGTGCACAATTTGGCACTTCGCATTTACAAAAAAAAAGAAAAACTTCCAAATCATTTTAATAATGCCAATATTGGACTCACTAATGAGCAGCGCTGTATAACAGAGCGATGATTTTATCGCGCAGTATCTTTTTCCAACATGTAAAACATTGGAATCAACTTTTCGGATGCCATTCCTGATTCTGGTAATAAGCTGATCAACATTTGATGCTCTCCATCCTTTGTTATACACTTGGTACTTTAAGATACTACAGAAGTTTTCGATTAGGCGAATTTCCGGTACATTAGCGGGAATGTAAGGAATCAGACGACGCTGAATACATTTCTTCAAATAAATCTGTGAGTTGACAGCAAAGTCAGACTTGCGGATAAAAGAATGACTCAATCTATTCGGACCGATAGAAATCCAAACTAAAACTTCTGCTTCGAACTGCATGAGAATGTTGTATTGTTTGGAGTTATAGAAACGTTGCTTGTACAGAATCCATCATTACCGGCAATACTTGAATGTGGCAGAGTGAAATATGATTCATCACCTAAAATGCAAGACGTTCCAAAACTAATTTCGAATCAGGCGGCCACATTTCGTCTTTGTAACCGAAATTTGAGTGTCTTTGCGTTTCGGTATGGATTTCTTCTTACGGTATCTAACGTTCGTTTTTCTTTTTAAAGTTTTGTAGAGATATTCTGCGGATACATTCAACTTACTTGATACACTACGAATAGTAACACGGTGATTGCCGGCCTCGGTGGTCTA
>JABXWE010102905.1:0-13666 GCA_014611495.1 Limonius californicus | reverse complement strand
AGAATACGAAAGAGATTCGCCGAAGTCGAACGTTTGGTGTGGCGTTTCTAAAGAAAAAATATACGGACCGTTCTTTTTTGAAGAAACTACAATTACTGGTAATGTCTACACAGACATGTTACAAAATTACTTATATCCACAACTTGAACAAGATGGCATCATGAATTCAGTTTACTTTCAGCAAGATGGTGCGCCACCACACTTTTCACTTGTGGCTAGAAATTCTTTAGCAGAAACATTGGGAGATAGGTGGATTGGGAGAGCCGGACCAATTGAGTGACCTGCCCACTCACCAGACTTGACGATTCCAGACTTTTTTATATGGTCTTTTATCAAAGATAGATGTTATAATCCTATTCCAGAGACTCTGGAACAACTGCGAGGCAACATTGTCCGAACATTTCAAGAAATTACCCCGGAAATGTTACGCAATTCTTTTGATCACTTTTTGTTCAGGTTGCAAAAATGTATAGATCAAAATGGACAACACTTGGAACATCTTAAAGATTTTTATTAAATTAGATAATTTATAATGTTAATTTTTATTAAAATTTGATTTACCTTTCAAGTTTGTTTAGTTGTTTTAGTTATTTCTTAATGTTAAGTCGTGCTTCTTTCAAAAACATTCGGTATAATTTTTTTTTAAACGTAGGTATTAGTTAGCAGGCAGATTTTGTAATTGTTTTTCATTTAAAACGTATGTGTCAGACATTTTTATCTAATAAACAATCATCATTAAAAACCAAATAACTTACTCGTTTTTCATCTAACCTTCAACAAATTATAGATTTTCGGAAAGGAGAAGAGTACAGCTTTCAGATCGAATAAAAATATATAGGGTGTTTCATTAAAAAAATAGACGATATGTGCATTTAAAAAATACCATTTTCGTAAAACACCCTATATAAGATTTCACTTATTAAACATTTATACTGAAAAAACTTTATATAAAAAGAAATTGTTCATCGAAAACCGCACCTCCCTATCGTTTCTGAGTTCCGAGATTTTTGCAGTTAAAATAGGTCAGAAACTTCTGGGACACCCAGTATATAAATTATGATTTCTTAGCCGTTTCTCATAATCGATTATATATTTATTTATTCATGAGAAAATATCCAAGCGACTTATAAGTACCGAGAGTCCATGCTATTATGAATATATAAACACTGTAATCACTTTAAGACTTTAATTCCCTGTTTGAATTACGTCATAAGCTGCAAAACAACATCGAGGAAGAAATAAATGAAATTGTTGGGTTTAACAATTTCATTTATTTCTTCCTGATAAATAAATAATTTCAAACCGTGCTTGGTTAAGCACGGTTTGAAATTATTTATCACCAAAAGAAAGAGGTTCCAGTCGCCAAATTGTCTCCACAGTGAAATGTAATTAATCTTCAGTTATTCTAATGATTCGAAAGTATGCTGAATTTGGAAAAATTAACTACAAACTGGATCGCGAGATACCGAAGTCGCAGTTTGGGATAATTCTGTCTTAATTCTACCGATTTAAACGAGCTATGGCTTGTAATGATAAGAAATGGTGAAAGAAAACTACAGGTTGGAGGCCATGAACCGGAACAAGAAAGAGGAAAACCGAGGATGCAATGGGAGGACAACATAAAAAAGGACAGATAAACATGGAAAAATAATGGGAAGGCTTACTTCCAACACTGGATAAATGAAGTTGGATAAGAGGGAGAAAAAGAAAAAGAAAGATAAAGAGAAAGAGAAAGAGAGAAAGAGAGAGAGAGAGAAAGAGAGAGAGAGAAAGAGAGAGAGAGAAAGAGAGAGAGAAAGAGAGAGAGAAAGAGAGAGAGAAAGAGAGAGAGAAAGAGAGAGAGAGAGAACTACCACTGTAAAAGAACGATTACTCACTTTCAGATTCAAATGCTGGAGAGCTCGTAGGAAACCACCGCCTTTCGAGAAACAAAATTGCCACTGTTAGGTATGGGAATATAAGAACTGGTTCATGTATCAATGGAAGAAATTGCAATTTAATGATAATAATAATGATAATAATAATAATTCATATGGCCGTGATGGAGGTTGGTATCAGAGCTTTCAGGTCGTGCTAGCGCTTCAAGCTTAGACGTACTTGGGACCACACACAATATAACCCTACGGGATAGAAAGAACACTGGGATTGGTGCATAAAGATCGCGTTTTTAGTACTTCCCAAGCCGGTAGAGGCGCAGGAGTAGCTGAGGAAATGTATCGCATTGATCATAACATAGTAAGTTCAAACTGACAAGTGCGCATATTCAAATAACAGCTTTGGGCAATTTTCGCACTTTTTCCTTGTTAATTTCTATGAATTTAAACTTTTTCTTAATTTGAAAACGTACTGTGAAGTGCAAACGAACACAGGCTTGCCTTCCCAGATTACATTATATTACTATACATCTCAGCATCGAGATAGCAGCGGTGCTGTAAGAATACGGGAATATTATAGCTGAGCAACCAATCCAGACGGAGTTAAGTTGAATCAAATAGCTGCTACTCATGCGGTTCAAATATCAGCCCCATCTAAATAAGTATATGTATTACCCATATCGCCAAGATCATCAAATTGATACTTTGGATATTGCACTACCCACATTTTTCAAAAGATCAGTACAGCCAACAGTTCTGGCGGAACTCTATGCAGAAGATGGAATTTGTATGTAACATAGAAGACTACGCAACCCTCAACTCACCAACTAAGAGATATTTGTTTTCTTGGAACTACTATAAGGAAGATGATTTATTTGGACGTTGTGGTATGGCGCATTATCTCCTACCAAAACTGAATTTTGTGGTAAATTTAGGATTCATTCCTTCATAATCCATGTTTCATAATTTGAGGAATTAATCTCGCCGTGATTATCCCCTGCAGTCTCACTTTCAGGTGGAGTATTGCCTTCTTTAATAATTGGTTCATCTAATACATTTGTAAACTCTTAAATAATGTAAGTTAGAACTTTTTATATAGTCAAAGATTAGTGGTGTAAGCCAGGTTTTCTAGACCAAACTCCTAATAAAGTATCTTAACGAAAAGTTTTTTCTATTTTTTCTGGATTGTTTAATCTACGGAACAGCCTACCTTATTATATCACGAAAGTAATCAAAACTCAATTAATTAACATAAACAAAACTTGAAATAACAAATTTAAAATAAGTATTTCCCGTGATTGTTTTAAACGCCATCTGACGGTCATATGTGAACCATGGCTGACTACGATTAATAGAACCTTACAGTCCTATATGGCTGGGTAATTCGCATTTACGCGAACTAAAAGTTTTTCGCTTGTCAGCGCCATCTCGGAACACTTATGATAACAAGCTGTCGAGTAGCTGAGATTACTGTTTGTCAACTTCAATTTTTAAACTGACAGCTTTCAAATTCTGAATTCTATTGCAGTTTTAGTAAAATTTGAAGTTATTTTCTTCCAGTTTTGCATTCGTTGAGTTTTGTTTGTTTGAAGTGCTATACCTTGTATTTGTTGTTTAAATAATTGTGTTTTTTACTACTGTTATTTTTCGCTTAAACCTTAATTAAGTTAACTCCGGTTATTGACTTCATTTTCTGTTCCTAGTTTTAAGTTTACGATTTTAGTTCACCATATTACATACACAATTATTTCAGTTTTACATCTAATGCCATCACATAACATATGTCAAAATTTAACTTCTTTTATAAAACCTCATCTTCTATGTAACAATTTTTTCACTTGTACTAGTCACAAAGATTTACTATGCGACATCATTTTACCGCACTTGATAAAGCCAGTACTGACAAGTTACTGTAATACAAAAAGTGATCAGGTGAAGCCCAATAGATTAAAAGAAAAGCCTTTAAGTAGAAAAATATTAAAAATAAATAATTAAAACAGTCAAATTTCTTTACTCATTTATTATTGTCTATTTAATGAACGACGTTATTTAATTGGATAGGCAAGTGCTACTTACTCGTATTTTCGTTTGTGATACAATGCTCCTTAATTCCAAGTAAAATTTAAAATCTCCTGGTAAATGCCCTTCGATTTTATTGCATTAATTGAGGATGATAATTAATGATTGCTGTCAAGCGCCTTGTCATAATTATAACCTAAAAAATGGTAACATAACAAGCAACATTAAAAATGTTTCATAAGAAATCAAGTGGTAATTGGTTTGCCGCTTGGCAGCGCCCCCATGGTCGATTGAGCTAGCCATATAGGACTGTAAGGTTCTATTAATCGTAGTCAGCCATGATGTGAACCAACTTCAATACTTACCAAGCCGATAAGATGGCGCTAATACGGGTGTTCGAACTAAACGGTGCGCTTTGAAGCACGGTCAGTCTCTCTTATTGTATCTACTATTATCTACTAAACGAGACGCCCCTTCTCGCAATGACTTGAGCCTGCGTTGATTAACTTTGGTGATTGCCTGACGGGCACCAGAAAGTGCACCTCTGCCACTTAGCACCCAACCGCCGTTATGATTATGGTATTGTATTTAAGACTACATGTCGTCTCTGAAATCATGAGTACCACAAAATATCTCGTAATTTCCATGATAAAAGGCTACCTAGTGAGAAAGGCCAATTTGCAGAAGAAACGATTATTTTCCTTATCATAAACCAAAATTCGTTAAATGTCAATCAATAAAATTGGCAGAATGTCCGGATTAGCGTAATCTTCAGAATAGAATCCTACAGCGATCTTGTACCATAGGATACCACATATTAAATCGAAAAGAGAATATACACTGCGTTTCGTATGAAATGCACCACCCATTAAAAATAAAGCTACGGGTTTGAAACTTTGCTAAAATAATGTTTCATTATTGCGTATGAAATGATCAGGTTTTCATAAAAAAAGGTTAACAATTGTAAAAAAACAATAACAACAACGAAAACAAAATTAATTTACTCGTTGTGGTATACTTTCTATCAAGTGATCTATGTTGTTCTGGGGTATCTCGTTCAATATAACATCAAGTTGGTGTCTCAGCTTGTCTAAGTTGTTAGGAGCTCTTGGCAATAATCTAATTCGCCGGCCCATCATGTCCCAAAGATGTTCGATCTTCGATAAGTCCGGTGATCGTGCAGGCCAGGGCAACATTTCTAATTTTGCTTGTTGGAGGTACGTTCTGGTAATGTTTCCAGTGTGTGGACGTGCATTATCCCGTTGGAAAATATCGTTTGGCAACGTCTGCATGAATGGTACTACCACCGGTTCCAAGACATTATAAATATAGCGATGAGCATTTGAAGTTCCTGGAACGAACATAGGAGGTGATCTTCTTTCAACAAACTCTAGACTTCGTCTTCCTCCTCGATATCGACGTACGGCCGTCATTTGCCCACAAACAAAATCTTGCTTCGTCACTGAAGACAAAGTCGTTCCATTGCTGATTCCAATGCTGCCGCTCTTGACGCCAAGCAAGCCTTACAGCCTTGTGATGTGCAGTTAAAGGGAGCCGTTGGAATGGACGGTAGGATCGCAGTCCAAAAGTAGAGATTCTTCTGTAAAGTGTTGCCATTGACACACGGCGGTGAAGAGCTCGCATCCAGTCTACAGCAACAGACCTTGTTGTTTGAAAGCGGTCTCGTGTAGCCATTCTTCGAAGAAGTTGATCTTCACGAACATTGCTGCTACGTGGAGGTCTACCGGCTGGACGATGTCGCTGAATGCCTTCTTCTGACCAAGCAGACCATACTCGTGCAACTGTAGTGTGGTTCCGATTTACCCTTATACCAATTTCACGAAAAGAAAGTCCAGCATCTTTCCTGCCGATCATTCGACCTCTATCAAAATCGGAAATGTGCTTAAAATTTCCAGGTTGTCTTACTGAAGGCATTTTAATATATTAATTCTGTCACAAAATATAACAAAATCTCGAAACAACTAATTAATGTTTACTAGATATTGTTTTGTTTCTAAGCAACAAGTTGATGAGAGATAGTAGACGAACACCACAACCACTTGATTTTTTTAATGGAAATAGTGATCATTCCATACGCAACAATAAAACATTATTTTAGCAAATTTTCAAACACGTAGTTTTATTTTTAATGGGTGGTGCATTTCATACGAAGGTGAGCATATAAAAGAATTAATCAAATAGCTGATGCATGGTTGGTTTTGCTGTATCTAGAAGTGGAAACGAGGAAACCTGATATATCTGGATAATTTAAGAACAAAATTGCGTGTAAACGTTGTTTTTCTTCAATATTTGAAGTTATTCGGAACTTTTTAACACCACTGTAAACATTGTATATTTTGATATTCAGGCAGAGGGTAATCAGTACGAAATGCTGTTAACTTTTCCTATTATATTTCGTAGACGCACACCCAAATCAACAGGCTCTTCAACTTCCTATAGTTAATCTGCAGCAGTGCGTAAATATTTACGGAAGAACTTTACCCATTACCGAATATCAGCTTTGCGCAGGAGGAGAACGTGGAAGAGATGCGTGTTCGGGTTTTGGTGGGTCTCCCTTACTAGAACGGCAAGGTGAAACGTATTATCAGGTATGTAGACTTAACAATATGAAAACAAGGAAGCAATTTTCTCATTCCAAAACAAACATTGCATGTCTAGAAATTGGATTAGTACAGGTATCTTGAATTATGATGCTATATTTTCGATGTGGTTTTATATGCAGATATGGCAATGTGATTTCAAACATGCAAGAACAAATACATGTACCTAGAAATTTTACATCAAATAACGGTTAGAGTAATAATCGTTTAAATAGACAAACAATTTAATAGATTGTGTATTGCAAAAAGAAATTGATAATTTATAATGTAAGTACACTTAGAAAACTTTTCAATTAGAATATAACCATTGGATTGTTTCATGAAATTTGAAAACTTCGTTGTAATTTGATTATTAAATAATCTACAGAACATTTACCAGGCGCATGTTCGTAATTACAAACACATCGGAGATGACAGAGTCCGTTATAATCGATAAAGCGAAAGGGTGCACAATGGCAAAAAGGGGGTGTAGTTTATTGGTCAGGTAAATTACTTGTGGCGACAATGTCAGTTTAAACCGATTCAATGAGTAGGTATGTATGACTATGTTGCAAGGCACCGTCTTGTTTGAAAAATACTCGCCTTATCAATTAGAAGAGGCTCTACCTGCTTTTATTGATTATACAGTTTTTAAGTTAATATTGTAAATCTCTATTTTCCAGCGTCACGAGAATATTCGATTTAAATTATTCACTTTGTATTTTCAAATTAGCTTTTGCAGGAAAAGGTTACCCAAAACGTGCTTTTTTCAAACAATTATCGTTCCATTACATTCTAAATATACCTTTAAATATGAAATATATTATCAAATTTGTTCTTGATTAATAGAGCACTTAAAAGTGTCAAAAACTAGTAAAGGACCACAAAACCGAGATTTTCAAATTAATAAAATATCATTTTGTAGCCGTTACCATAGCGGATAACCTAAGCGTAGAAATCTCACGCTCTAATCTTTACCCCACGACCGCCTTAGCAGCTTATGTTTTGTACCAAAATCTGCTGAATATGTTCACATTATTATAATTAGGTAGGCTACACCTTTTACATTGCCATCAAATTGCTTTTAAGCTATAAAAAAATACTTATTTTATATTAACAGTCCTCTGGCAGTCAAATGTTTTGTCAAAACTTAACAAACTTAGTTGTTGATATGTATAGATTCTTGTGGTAAGAACAATCAGTTTCAATGTACGAAAAAAAGGATACAAGATTTTGGGAGAATGCATAGGGGCGGCGGACTTAGCAGTACGACGATATGCACAAAGATACCCGGATCGGACGATATACACGAAAATACCCGGATAGACACCTTCCATCACATAATGCCTTTAGGCGTTTGGAAAGAAATTTGCGGCAATATGAACATGAACTGTAGAAGCTGAAGCGGCAGTAATCTAACAAGTAACTAGTAATCCCCGTATAAGATAACGAGCAGTTGCAAGAACTGTAGGCTTTAGCCAAAGTTCAGTATTTAACATTTTAAAATTAAACCGGTTTCATCCTTACCACTTCACATCGAATGCCTCTCTGTCAATTGTTAAGAAATGAAGTTACTACTGATCTACTGCTTTTAAGAAATATTCTATTTTCTGACGAAGTGTTTTTGTAAGAATTGGTATTTAAATAGACATAAATGCCATTTTATTTTACAAGATAACTCATATTGGATTCAGCACGCGTACTCTCAAAGGCTTTTTACTGTAACTGTGTGGTGTGGTATCGCGGCAACTTTATCGTTGATCCTCACTTCTTTAAATGCAGTTTAAATGGCAGAATGTATTTACAATTATCAGAAAATTATTTGCTTCAACTTGTAGAAGACACTCCTCTTTATGTTAGACAGCACATGTGGTTTTAAAATGACGGAGCACCTGCCCACTTTCATAGAATTATAAGAAACTACTGTAATGGTCCGTCCTCGTGGGGACGGGTGCCTGGGTTTAGCTCAGAGACAGAAGTTCGTAATAACATGCGGAGAGACTGTAATGGTTATAACAGGATTTATTATATTTAACTGTTAAAATAAAGGGAACCGCCTTACACCTAACGGTAGAAAGGCATAGGATTAAGAAGAAAAAAGAAGAATAAAGGGAAAATATTTTTGATTATGAGGTTGTAAATAAAAGTAATAATGTTTGCAAAATCCTGCTAGGTACGCCCCTGGACTGGTCGAAGGTCGGCTGGATGGTCTGCGCAGGTTACGCTCCAGCTGCTGGCGGCGTGCGACGCTCGTACTCTGTATTTGCATAAACAAACCAAAATGGTTGCCACCTGGCAGTTAGTTTTAAATACGTTTAACAAAATGTGCCCACGAAACCACTAATCAGAGTCGTTCTCAGTGTTCACACAGTTATAAGATTAAATTGTCACCTGGTACGCGTACGGGTTAATATAATTCGCCTGAAGTTGTTTACGGTGCTCTTGCCTTCGCTGGGACAACGGACGGATCCAGATAACTAGCGGGTTGCTAGATCCAGATGCGCCGGGAAAGTGTGCTTGGTTTCGTAATCTCGATGATAAATGAATTTAAATGTTTCGTGGAATATTTTAAATGAAATATGACTGTACGGTCAGTACTTGAAATTATTAATGCCTAATTTTAAAAATACGTACAATCTGACCTGACCGGCTAGAACGTATTGTTAAATTAGTTATGAATTTCCAATTACGGAGATAAATATGAAAATCAGAGGTCCAATTAACCTGGCCTGACCGGCTTCTAAGACCTTCAATATCTTATTTCACTGGTATCTTAACCTAATTGATACTAACTGATACAACCTGCTGGATATCAATTAAGGTAACCCCAACAGCAAGTGTTTCATAAAATGAATAAATGCGAATTATGGAATTCTCCAACGGACTAAGAATATTTCGGCTGCTTAACTTCGGCTTGTTTCCTTCTCTGGTGGAGGTTGACTACAAGTTCTGGGCTGACTTCCTCGCTGAAGTCTTGGACTCCAAGTTACGAAATTTATGCTGGGATCCTGGATATATACTGGTTTCCCTTGTTCTACGCGTCTCCTCCAGAGTACTATTGAAGGCGATTATGAGTGTGTGAAAAGTGAGTGGGGGAAAACAATTTGGAACTCCACTAACACTGCTGAAGACACCTCTTGCAGGAACGAAAGCGACCTAGCATATAATTACTAAATGCTGAAACGGTTGCTCCCCGGAAACTTCTACCTATTACCAAAATGCAACTATCCGTAACAGATTAATTTCAAGAGGTGCAATTCGTGCTTGGCCTCCACGTAGCCCGGACTTGACTCGGTTAGATTTCGTTAAAATTAAATGTAAAATATATTGAACAGAACTATAAATTCAACATAAAATATAAATTTAATTACATCATTAATATCTTGTAGCTGTTCAATTTGTTTTCTAACACCATAAACAATCTTCTATTCATTGATAGAATCAATTGCCTAATATAATTTTCATCAAGATGATGCCACTCTTCCTGTATCCCTTCCCATAATTCTCCTTTATTTCTAGGTCTAATCTGCCGAGAATGAGTTCTTTTTAAAAGAAAGTTCCATATGTTTTCAATCAGCTTCAAATGGGGACTTTTTGAAGGACATTGCAATAAATTTACCCCACTCTGTTGAATCCAGTCTTTTAACAATTCTGGATGTGTGAACTATCCTGTTGAAAAATGAAATTGTTTTCTGAAAATCTTTGAATAACGCTTGGTAACATAATGGTATTCAAAATATTTCGCTAAGTCTCTCTTGTTAGACGATTTTCTATATTGAAGCAAGTTCCTCGACTTTCTGCGCTTGTCCAAACCCATATGAAAACCGACCGCTATCATTTAACCTATATCTTTCCTCAACACTGTTGATTTCTAGGTCTATATACCCGTATTTTACCATTATTGCAAGATTGGAAAACCTTTTCATCCGAAAAAGCGACTCTACTCCAGAAGTTATCATCTCTATTATTATTAGATATTGGAGTGCAAATTCTACTCTAATTTCTTTATGCTCTTCAGTTAAAAACTGTTTTCTTACAGCTGCGTTGTTAATTAAACCAGTTTGTCTTACGCGTCTACGCGCAGTTCTAACCGAAACTGGAAAATCTGTTTCCTCTTGCGCTACCACTGCTGTAGAAAAGGGTGCTTGCGTAATACGAGGGTTGGAACTTTAATAGTGGCACCTACTTATTTACAACTGATACAAAAGAGATACGTGTTACAAGTTTTACTGTCCTTCAAAGTAGTCACCAGCGTTGTGTACAACCCGTTGCCAGCGATGTGGAAGTCGCAGGATACCTTTAGCAGCGCCAGTTGTGTTGATAGTTCGAATAGAGCGGTCTACTGCCTGAAGAATCTCTGGAACAGTTCTGAAGCGAATGCCACGAAGTGGTTCCTTCATCTTAGGAATCAAGTCAAACTTACAAGGGCTTAAGTCCGGGGAGTATGGTGGATGGTGCAGCACTTCCCAGCCTCATCGATCGAACAAATCAGCCACAGCTTGGGGGTTCTGCAGAAAGTGGCGCCGCTTCTTTCTCAAAGCGGGTCGCAGGTTGTGTGCCAAAAATGAACAGTAATACTGCGCATTGATGGTCTGCTGTGGGAGAACGGTATGCGCTAGGATAATATCATCACAGTCGTACACGAGAATCACCATAACTTTCACATTGCTGGGGTTCTGAAGAACTTTCGATTTTCGTGGTGACCCGTAATGACACCATTCATTCGATTGGCATTTCAGTAGTGGCTCGTAAGATTTGGCCCATGTCTCACCCAGCGTAAGAAAGTCTCTCGGGCTCATAGCGCTCGAGGTGGTTACGAGCAGCTTCGTATCGTAGCCATTTCTGCTGTCCGTCAAATCATGCGGAACCCATCGTGATGCAATTTTTCTCATGCCCAGGCGTTCCTTCAGAATGTGAAGCACAGTCGTATGCACTAATCCTGTCTCTCGGGCCAGCTCACGAATCGTATGGCGTCGATCACTGTCCAGTAACGCGACACTTCTTCTTCACTGACACTAGGACGACCTGACCGACGCATGTCTGCCACATTTTGGCGTCCCTCGTTCAAGGCTTTTACCCATCTTGCCACTGTTTTGGAAAGTAATGCAGATTCCCCGCAAGCCTCTTGAAGACCTTGATGACACTGTCGTGCTGTACGACCTCTGGCACATTGAATTTTTATCCAACTCCGTTGTTCCTGTTTCGAAAATATCGTGACAACACTACATTAGACCGCAAGCTAACACGAGGTTCTGTTCTTCTCGTCAGTGGGCATGCTCGTCATGTGGGAAGGGAGAGTCCATTTACTCTGATGTAAGGTAGGTATGTAACTAACTTGTGGTATAAGCGACATTATTTGGTTCCGTTGCATGGCGTCTCTACAGCAGTGTTGCCACTATTAAAGTTCCAACCCTCGTATAATTATCCAACCATCTTCTTCTTCACTAGATACTTTTGGACATCTAGATCCAAAACGACGTGCAAAGTCGGGTTACTGATACCAGCTTTTTGTAATTTTGGAAATGGAACTAGAACTAACATTGAAATCAGCAGGAACGCGTCTTAATGACCAACCTTCTTCTAGTTTTGATACTGCTCTTGCTTTTTTTATATTATTTAATAACAAATACTTATTATCCGTGCTGTGGCACTCTAAACGCGCAACACAGGCATAGGAGAGAAGATCGCTACGTCTCGTAAGAGACAAAGCACCCTAAGAAGAATTATCCGTGCTAAGGATAGATTGTATATTAATTTGAGTCAATATAAAAAAAGTCTGGGAATTTTCACACGTTTGAAATAAATTTATTGGGACATTGACAACTAACTGTTACAATAAAACAACAAAGTGTCAACTAAGATTCGAAGACATGGATACTATTTTACAAAGGAAAAACATTAGTGTTTCCATTTGTCCCCAATTGTACCTATAGCAAAACTGCATCTTATTTATTAGTAACTGATTTCATTGTGGTTTCTTAGTACATCCAACATAACTGCTTTGATTTTTATTTATTTAAACAATGTAAAGTTTATTAAGATACCTTATTGAATACAAACAGCTGTCATGTGTGTAGCCTACTTACTTTTTACAAGATGAAGTAATCGCCCTCTATAATGTTTATTAAGTTGTAGGTCTTCTATGTCTGTGGTACTTTAAACCGCGAACCCAGGCACAAGAAAGGAGACCGGTAAGTTTCGTAAGGGATAAGGCACTCGAAGAGCCAGATTAACGCTTGACAGGTCAAGAACGTTTAATGGTTCACTAAGTCCCGACAGGTTCTAACGCATTCAAAGATAAGCGCATTCCGACTTGGGCACAGATTTTCTTGAACGTTCGTTAGCTTCTTGAAAAGGTATTTTTGGATAAGTATACTTCAGAGCTATCATTAAAATTACGTTCCAGACATAATCATCATTGTTTTATATGTTCAACGCACGCTATGTATTCCATATGTTTTAGTATGTATGTCATCCATTTAATTAATCGTATGGCATAAATTAATTTAACGTTTAAATATGTTAAACTGCAGTTTACAGTATAATTCAATCCTTACCCTAAATTTATTGTAGTACACATTATTAGTTAATATAACTAATTACTTTGTTAGCTTTATATAGCTTTGTTGGTTGTTATTGTGTGTACAAACAATTGTAAATGATGCATTGTTTCAGGCCGGAATTTTGTCATTTGGTTCTGATCAATGTGGGGCACCTGGTATACCGAGTGTGTACACAAATGTAAGGAAATACGTCAACTGGATAAAGGACAATATGCCAGTTTTATACAAGAACTGAAGAAATAGCTTGTGTTTAGTTCCTTTTTGTCTGAATTAATTACTGTGTTCTACATTACTTAATTAATTATTCAGTATTAAGTATTCAGTTGTAAATTTATTTCTTGTGCTGCTTTAGATCTTAAAGTAATAACTGAAGTTGTTAGACGTTGTATTAAAATAAAGCTTTCTGTGTTTTAATAATATTTATTTAATAATTTTATAATTTCAATAATATTATATTCTAATGATTTCGTAATCGGTAATGCCTATTAAAATGTTAAATATTTTAACAATCATTTAATGATTGATGAAATGTTATGTACAAGAATAGGAAGTTATTAGATAAGAAAGGAAGAATATTATTAAATAACAGCCATCGTAAACTAAAACATAG
>JABXWE010102904.1:0-25200 GCA_014611495.1 Limonius californicus | reverse complement strand
TTTAATTTCATCGGTAGTTATTGATATTTGACATTTTTAATTACCACTGATAGTGGTTTTGCATTTGGATTTTGGAATGTGTGATGTTGAATTTTATTGTCGCGATAAAACTTGGTGAGGTTGCGATAGTCGTTTTCGTCTGTTAAATTTATGCGAAGCATGTTTGTGCTGCACAATGTTTCCTTTACTATCGTTTTGATATCGGCTACAAGAGCCTTGTGATTTATTGCATTATGGAGATGAATTGGCGGAATTTTGGGTTTGCTGGTGGAAGTAGTTGGTTGATTATCTGATTTATTGTTTTCTTCAGTGTTGTTCTCATTATCATTTTGCTTAGGTAAGTAAAATCTGTTTTTTGTTATCAGCTCTTCTGTTGACCACATGTATCGTTTCTGCACCTCATTAATAGGTGGTGTTAATTCATCAATTTTGCGCTTTGATTGCGCTTGTTGATCCATTTCGTGATCATTAGATAATATGCTTGTAGCTAATGACTATTAGTATTGTTATAATAATAATAATGTACTCACTATGTAGGCTAATGATAGCTTTTAAATCGGCAATTTCGTACTGATAACGGAGCGCGCGCGTTGCACCCACTCTGTATCAATGCTCGCACTCGACTCGCAATAGTTAACATCGTGAAAGGGCTGTGAAAAAAAGTGAGAAAAAGTTGTTGCTTGATGGTTATTTGTTCCAAAAAGATATAGGGGCAAAAAAAAGTTTTTGGAGATGTCACTATTACTACAAAATAAAGTGCAAGGCTCGAGTTGCAATGCTTGGAGAGACTATTCTTAAAAAAACTGAAGAGCCTGACCATACTGCAGATGCCAGAGAAGTAGAAAAGCTAAATTTTATAACAAGGTATTTGAAAACGCGATAAGTACCCAAGATGCACCACATCATGTCATCTCTACTGCATCTATTGGACTTAGCCAGCCTACTGCAGCATGTTTGCCGAAACTATAAGAAATATTCGTATAAAGGAAGAAGCTGCTCCTGCTTTGCCACTCCATCGAAGGGGCATTCTTTTTCCACAAGAATACACATTAACAAGAAATGGAGAATCTTTTTTACTGTACGATTCTGGATCAAATGACGAAAGAGTGCTGATTTTTAGTACGAGAAGAAATATTTCACTCCTAGCTCAAAGCGCACATTGGTACGCAGATGGGACATTTAAAACTGTGCCACGCTTGTTTTATCAACTGGTCACGCTACATGGGTTGAAGAAAAATAGTTCAATTCCGTAAGTGTATGTGCTATTACCAGACAAAATAAAACATACCTACATTCGTTTGCTGCAAAAGTTAAAAGAATGTATGCCGCGGATGTCACCAATTCCCATCCTCAGGGATTTCGAAACTGGCATGATAAGTGCTTTTGCCGAAGAATTTCCGGCTTCAAAACATTGTGGATGCTTCTTCCATTTTTCACAGTACATCATTAGAAAAATTAGATCAGAAGGCCTAAGGAACCAGTACGAAACCGATACAGAATTTGCATTGAAATTGAAGTTACTTTAGCATTTGTGTCCACAGCAAATGTAATCGATGCGTTTGAAACTCTTTGTGAGGATACCTGGATTGGACGCCCGCAAAGACGCCAACGTCGCCGCTCATCACGATTTCCCCATAATATGTGGGATTGTTAGGAGACTGTGGTAGGACTATCAAAAACGAACAACTCTATAGAAGGATAGTATCGAGCGTTCGAGACGTAAGTTTCAACAGACCATTCCAATATATGGAAGTTCGTAAAAGCCATGCATCGAAAACAAAGTCTAGAAAGCTTCAGGCAGAGCAATACGTAATAGGCCTGGAAGGCCCCCTGCTCGTAAAAAGCACCTCGATTGTGCTTAACGAATAGCAGCCCTTGGAGCGAATTATGACGAGGGGACTATCCGATTACTTGCGTGGTATAGCCCACAACCTTACTTATTAAAGAGAGTAACCTAAAACAATGAAAAAAAACTAAAAAATTAAAAAACAAAAACAATTTAAACACGCCTGCAATATGCTGCTCGTCCTAAGCCGAGATAAAGTACGAACGGAAGTTTGTTATTCCGTATCTGCCGGGGAATTTTCCATTCGTTGAATTGTTTGTCGAAAAATTTTACTGTCGGGGAAATTTTTGTCGGCTAATTGTTGTCGGGAAATTTTCCGGCTCCTGAGACATTTGACCTACATTAATTTACAGCTATTTTCCAGTAGAAAATAGCTTACAGAAGGAAAATAATATCTATGTTGGGGTGTTTAATGCGCTTCTTAGTTGGCGTAAACCGTATACTTTGCAGTTTGCACTAAATCTTTAAAATAATCTTGATTTGGACAACGCAACGTCAACAGTTTTGTAATAAATGACCCTTAAAAAATGTTTGCAGTCTTCAATAATATACTGATCTTTATTATTATTTACTGTACTTTTATGACAATTCATCGAATGAATTTCATACTGCAGTGGTTAAAACGGTTAAAACCGTGGCTGCTTAATATATAAATATGAAGTAGAGCTATTCTTAAATGTAAACCTAGTTTTTCTCTGTTTCATTTGAATATCACGAAAGTAAATGTTGGAGGATATTTGGCCTGATTTAAACTCAATTCTTCTTTAAGATTGGGTAGTTAATATCACGGAAATCGACTGCCAGAGCTCTTTTATAAACTTTTGCCGTTGCCTATCAGAAAATAAGATTTTAGCCATCATAGTCGTCGGATTTAATCCCAAAATATGACAATAAGAGACATTTCAATTTATATTTAAATTTGTAAGAGTAGGAAATAACTTAAAGAAAGAATTTCATATTGAGGTATTTAATAACCTTTTTTGATTGGTGTAAATCGTACAGCTTTCCCTGTCTTTACTACATTTTTAACGTATTTTTGATTTGAACGACTATAGGACCAAGGTATTACGTTGCACTTCAAACGAAGAAATGTCGACCAGTGTTTACAGTTCGGCATAGCGACGGTCATTATCTTACAGAAGACATTGAATTAGGACAAGCTGAACTGCAATAACTTCCTTTGAGGGTTATTGGAGCGCAAAATGGCTGTTGTTCAGCAAACAACTAAAGCGCTTTATGCATTATTGCACAGAAATGCGACAAGTAAGCTGCATTCTAGGCCAATAGATTCCATTAATTACGATTTCAGCCTTTGTAACGTCTATAATCCTAAATCCCCGACATACCCCGCTTTTTAAATTTAAAAAGTTTATATAACGGATTAGCCACTCTAAAATACGAGTCCCGTGAAAATAACTTCTGCAATGATTTCGGGCTTCTCCCGGAGTTTTAAGTGGGAAGCGAAGTAGCGCGGTCCCGTGGGGTGCTTACCGTTTTTTCGTCGATTTTCCGCCGGGAATCGACAGGGCTAAAGAAGAAAAACTAGACGCTATGCATCAAGGCCTCAGAGTAATTGGTAATTAGTGTAAGCGTCGGAGTGCTTGAAGGGTGCAAATTTCGGTAATTCGATTAAGTGTTCCTCTATTAGTTCGCATCCATTGTGGTCTAAGCTAAAGTACGCCCCGCAATATTTAACAATAATTAAATTAGCCGGGTAGGTAAAATGGGGAAACTGTCAGTTTCACGAAAATCAAAAGTATCCAAACTGGTGATGTGGTTGGAAATTGTGGTTGTATTGGATAGTAGAAGCGAAAATGAAAACATTTTATTTTAGACGTATTAACGGATCTAATAATTTCCATTTAGTTCAGTTACAAAAAGTCGTTTTTGCTTCACATCTTTTACTTTTAGTACGTTCATTCAGACATATTTATAGGAGAAATTAGCAGAAAGTTTTGCAAGAAGGTCAAAAGATCCATAATTTCGTGTTGGCTGAAGGGAAAATTTTTAACCGGTTGGTGGTGTTTCTATATTCTACGAGCCCTAACAACTATATATTCGGACACTACTAATTTTTCTAGTAAATGGAAGTAAAAGCCAACTCAAATATTTTATTGAATGTTTCTATGAACGCTTATTGCTTTAATAATATTAGTGTATGTCGTTTTTAATAAAAGCTTATGATAAATTTATATAACAATGTTTATCCATTAAAAAGTAACAATAAATGCGTAATTAATGTGGCAACTAAATGTTCGGACACTGTTCTTTTAATAAGGTGTAACATCTCCTTTGGCTTTGATTACAGCCTTAATTCTACCAGGCATGGTAGAAACGAGATTTTTACAAAATTCAGGGGTGAACGGATCCCATATTTCTTGAATTTTTGCTTGCAAGGTAGGAAGCGTACGTTGAGGATTATCACGTAATTTCTGCTTCATTTTGTGCCACAGCGTTTCAATAACATTGAGATCGGGACTATTTGATGGCCAGTCTAATACGGTAATGTGATGGTCAGACAACCATTTTTGAGTGGTTTTGGCGGTATGGCACGAAGCCCCATCTTATTGGAATATGAAATTTCCATCCGGATGTAAGCTTTGTATGCTCGGCAACAAGCTTCTTTCTAACAAATCTTGATAATATAGTGCATTCACTGTACCCTTTATGAACGCCAGCCTTCCTAAACCGTATGCTGACATGCACCCCCAAATCATTTGTCCCTGAGGAAACTTTACTGTGCGTTTAAGGCAGTCTTTGTGGAAGGCTTCGTCTAGCGATCTTACAACTCGTCTTCGAAAATCCCCAACGCAGATATCGAACTTGGATTCATCACTAAATATGATTTTATACCAATCGTCGCGAGTCCAGTTAACTTTGTCTTTCGCCCACGCCAACCGTTTCTTTTTCTGACGGTTGGTTAAGAGTGGTTTCTCCTTAGCCTAAATAATTTGAATGCAGTAAAAGTTTTGAATGCTTGTTTTGTTTTGTATACCTTAAACAATCCAAGACCAGACTTGTGAATCCATTTTCGGCAGCATTCTCGTGAAAGTCTCAAGCCCGTTTCAGCATTCCACAGTGCACTTATTTCACGTATGGTGGCCCTTCTTGAATTTTTACAAACTCTAACTAATCTTCGTTGTTGTCTAGGAGTTAGAAGGTTGGGACGGCCAGTGCTTTTACCCTTGATGTTAATATCTGCGGTTTCTCCAAATCTGTGAATAATGTCTGCTATTGTGGATTTGGCTAAACCCAAGTTTTGAGCAATTTTACGCATAGAATTGCCCCTATGGTATTCTTTAATTACAGTTTCACGAATTAATCGCGGTGTTGGTGTCCCTCGAACCATAACTATTGATTTGTAAGACACAAAGTGCCAAACACATACCAAAATGACAGGAAAACTATATTAAACAAAATTATCGCAGCCGCCTGCCTGTAATCACGAAGAATGACTAACATGTCCGAACATTTAGTTGTCAACCAAAATACTTGTCTTTAATACAAATTATTGTAGTAGTTCAAAAAAGGTATCACTTGTACACAACGTTTGTAAATAAGTTGAGGTACTTATACTGTACAGCATTTTTATCACAAAAGTTTTCAAAATACCTAATATGTCAAATTACAGAATATTCTTTAAGAATATGTGATGTGTCCGAATATATAGTTGTTAGGGCTCGTAGAGCTTCTACAGAGTGTGTACATTGGGAGATGAGCCAAAGCAAATTAATTTTTGCACATATTTTACTGTTTATTACCAACAATTGTCCATTTTTGCCGTATTTTTTACAGTTCAAAGCCTGTAAAATATGTGGTGAAACCCTGTACTGGTATCGGTGATTGGCCTTAGTCTCGGAAATACAACTACATTATAAAAAATAGTTTTAAAGAAGACCGACCTTCAAACATTCATTCTTAAAATTTAAATACTTTCTGCAAGCTAGCTATTCAAGAATTCTTTTAGAATAAATTTGATTCCTAAAACACTAAAACTTATTGTGAATGTGATAAAATTTGTCAATTCGTTCATTTCTTAACTACTGGAAATTATTGCATTAAAATGTGTTTTCTGCTATATTTTGCGACAAAATCAAACAAATTCTACCGTAGAATAACAACTGACAACGAACTGAACGTGCGGTGCACTTTAAAATGAGATACAATTTGCCAATTCGTCTATTTCTTAACTATTGGAAATTATTGCATTTAAATGTATTTTCTGCTATATTTTGCAACAAAATAAAGCAAATTCTGCCGTAGAATATCAACTGTCAACGAATTGGACGTATATTGCACTTCACAGCTAGAAAAATGTTGCCAATTCGTTCATTTCTTAACTGTTTCTTAACCATTAACCCTTCACCTGCCCACCGCTTTAAAGTATCTCAGCCTACTTGTCTTGACGACTGCGCTTCGAGGCATCTCAGCTACAGCGTCAAATTCCATTAACTTTCCACCTGCCAGCTCTTTGATGTATCTCAGCAGTTTACGGGATTTTCTTGATGATAGCGCTTCCAGGTATATTAGCTGCAGCTCAAAGTTCCATTAACCCTCCATATCCCCAGCGCTTTGATGTATCTCAACAGCTTACGTGTTCCCCTTGACAATTGTATTTCGTAGTATCGTGGCTGCAGAGACAGGTTGCATTAACCCTTCACCTGCCCAGCGATTTGAAGTACCTCAACAGGTTACGGGCTTCTCTTGTTAACTGCCCAGTGCTTTGAGGTATCTCAGCAGCTTACGGGTTCCCCTTGACGATTGCACTTCGTAATATCTCAGCTGCAAAGTCAAGTTCCATTAACCTTTCACCTGCCCAACGCTTTGAAGTATCTCAACAGCTTACGGGCTTCTTTTGTGGATTGTGCTTCGAGGTATCTCAGCTGCAGCTTCAAATTGCGTTAATCCTTCACCCGCCTAGCTCTTGAGGCATATTAGCAGCTTACGGGTTCCTTCTGAAGATTACGTTTCGAGATATCTCAGCTGCAGCATCAAGTTCCCTTAACCCGTCTCTCTGCACCTTCAGAAAACCACCCTGCATACAGGCCCATCGTTTCATCTTTCTTCTTTTGGTTTAACTTAGCAAGTAGTCTAAATTTAACTAGCCGTTCAAAAGGGAATCTTTTTAGTTGAGATCGTATACATTACCCCGGCTAAGGTTTCTTGGAGTTTCCTAGCCTCAACAGGTAAATACCCGGGGTAGTTTATTTGCACTGGCTGCAGTTGACTTTTACTTAAATAAAAGTATTAAACCTCGCTGGTGTTTTATTTCACGCATGTAGCTCAACTATTCTAGATTTGCACATAAGACGACCACGATGAGCCAGACGAACAAAAAATAAACACAACTGAAGAGTCCGTAACGTTACAATACAGGGTCCTCTCTTTGGGCTGAAAAAAATATTTTTATATTTTAGATAGAAAACCTTACATATGCGTGTATTTTAAATCTTTTATCAATAAAGGATCAAATTCATATAAAACTATGTGTCTAAAATCAAAGGTGTCGGTGGTACTCAACAGCCTGAAGGAATATTTGAAGAAATTTCCGGTTTAGCTCAGGTGAAATGAGTAGAGCTTTAATCCACTGGAACAAATTATGGATAATATTGTTCCCAAGAAGCACATCTTAAAAGACACACTAGGTGAATGCTATTGATTTTCTAAACTAGAATATTGTATTTTCTAAAAAGCTCATTCAGTTAGTATTTATTTGATATAGAGCATGGCATGTCTTAAATTAATACGAGGGCAGCCTTTTAAGTTTTTACAAGAACCAGGAAAGTAAAAAAATTTTTTGGAACAAGCTGGTTTATTGCTTTTCAAAATATTCGCCTTTAAGATTTATATACAATTGCATGCGCTCCAACCAATTCTCGAAACATTTTTTCCACTCTGAAGTTGTTATCTCAAAAATATGGTTATTGAAGGATTCAACAGCTTCTTGAGGTGATGAAAATCGCTGTCCACGCATTTTTTTGACATTCGGGAATACAAAGAAGTCGTTGTCATGATGAAGAATGATGCGACGCTTTCGGTCGGTCCTGATTTCGTCGATGACTTCTGGCAAACAACTATACCATTCTGCGTTAACTGTTCTGCGACCTTCTAAAGGAATGGTTGCGACTTGTCCAGGACAACCGAAGAAACAAGCAATCATTTGCTTGGAAGTGCTTCGTGAACGAACAACTTTTGAGGGATTCGGTTCATCTTGGAACACCCAAACAGTGGATTGTTGATTAGTTTCCGGTTCATACGAATATATCCAAGTTTCGTAACCTGTTACGATGTTGTATACGGATTTTGCAGTTCCTCGGTCGAATTGTTTGAGAATTTCCTTACACCAATTAACACGAGCATTTTTTGAGCTTGGGCCATATTATGCGGAATCCATCGGGATCAGATCTTTTTCACAGCTAAATGTTCATACAAAATTGAATGTACTGAAGTCTGCGATATGCCTAAGGATGCTTCTATCTCACTGTAAGTTGCGCACAGCATCGATGTTTTTTGGAATAACAACCGATTTTGGTTGACCTTCACGAAATTCATCACTGACGGACGCACGACCACGACGAAATTCTGCAAAGCAATTTTTTTTTTCACACATTCATACTACCGTTCCCCCCCGGAACCGCTTTCGCATTACTTCAGGGGGGTGCGGGCGTCCCTTACACACTAACCATTCATGTAGCATGCACCCTAAACTTAACTAACTGAATTGCGGTCGCCCCAGCGGGGATTCGAAACCACGGCGGAAAGAGCGCAATTCAGTGTGACCTCGATGGTCGGTGCGTTCTCGCACTCGACCACCGCGGTCCCTCTCTGCAAAGCAATTGTGAACCAATTTGTAAACGCTAACTGCAAACAAACTACTCGTCATTTTCTAAACTGCTACTGTTTTCACAATAACAAATGTCAAATTTAACGAAAATAGTAATGACACATCTCAAAACTTAAAAGGCTGCCCTAGTAATAGTTGTAGTATTGGAAAATTTAATGTAACGCATGGAATTTCCTGAAATTTTATTGGAATAGTTAATGTTTTGTACATCATTGTTCGCTTATAAATGGTTTTACCTGGAATTTAATTTATGTTTGTATTTCTAAACCGCTCTAAACTTCTGGGGTAAACTGTTATCGTAGAAAATACATTTGATTATTCTTATACACCCTTACCAGTATTTTAAAAGGAATATGAAACTAGTTTTCTGTCAACATACAGATAACTACGAACCACTATTTAAATGGAACAGGGTATGTTGTTAACTTATTTTACGTTAGGCATCGTCAGCGTAAATAATTTTTGTATTATTCTTTTTCCACAAATTTAAAAATATTGAGGTATTGAGGAAAATTACTATTAGGTGGATTCAGATGTTGGAATTTCTCTAGTCGTTTTGCTCTCGTTAGAGAGCCGTGACCTCTCCTATGTCTGTGGCCTGCGTGTAAGCTAATGTATACAAACGTAGGAGACCTACTGTTTAACGTGGCTTCCAAAGTGTAGGCACTTCTTTCACAAAAACGGTGCTATCGACAGTAATATATAAATGATGTTAGCGGATCTACGACCGAATCCAGCTCCTTAGGCGCGGTAGTCCAACAAACTAGTCGCTGCACAACGGATCATCTGGCAGTTCGAACATAATATACGAGGGCTGTTCTCTTTCCGTTGAGCTTATCTACTAGGCTATGATATTTTGAAACAAATTTTGCTTGACATTTTAACGTAGTTGTTTACAAGTTTAATTATAGGGAAAATTGTCAATATACATTAAGGTTTTTAAAATACATAATTTTAAAGTAATCCTTTCCTCAAGAAATCAAGGAATTGAATAAAGATCATTATCGAGATATGATTTTTGTACAATTTCACGCGTGGTTTAAGCTGTAAAGAATATTTTGAACAAATCAATCGAGTGTTTGGAAACAAGTCGTGCTCCTTAGCTACCGTAAAGCTGTGGTACAATGAATTTCAACGTAGTTGACTTTCCTTACCAAAAAGAATATTGGTCTTGTACGAAACATGATTGAAGAGGACCGGCATGTTACTGCCAGGAGTATTCAAGCAACTTTAAAGATTGATGTGAAAGCAATTGACATAATTTTACACAAACATTGGATGGAACGTAAGCTTTGTGCCTGTTGGATTCCCCACCATTTGACTCCAGTTCAAAAAGAAAACCGATCTACACTGGATCCCTTTGACAATGGATCGTCTCATTTGGTGTACAACATCATACTGCTATGATCCCTAAAGAAAGCAACAGTCGGCAGTTTGGGTCCTTGAGAACGGATCGGCTACAACAAAAGTTGTTCGTGGAAAAAGCTGAAACAAAATGATGGTCGTCACATGTTTTGGAATTACTGGACATGTTTCCACTTTAGCACTGGAGGATCCTCGTATTGTTAATGCGGAATGGTACGCTACAGTTTGTTTGCCTCAAGTTCTCCAAAATGTTCGCGAAAAACTTCCAAGAGGAAGGCTCAACTTGCATCAAGATAACGCTCGAGTGCACACTGCTGCTCGAACGACTGAGTATTTGAATGCCCAAAACATTGAAAAAATGGGTCATTCGCCGTATAGTCCAGACCTAGCACCTAATGATTTCTTTTTATTTCCGCTTGTAAAGAATAAATTACGGGGTTTACGTTTTACATCGGCCGAAGAAGTGGTTGTCGCATTTAAAAATGAAATAAATAACCTCATGCGGGAAGATTGGAGAAAATGTTTTGAAGATTCGTTTTCACGAATGCAAAAATGTATTGACTGTGGAGGGGAATACTTTGAAAAATTATAAATAAATGTGTTTTGTCAATAAATTGTGGATTACTTTAGTAAGCTTAGCAGAAAGAGAACAGCCCTCGTATGAAAATAATGATTTTTTTAAGATGCAGTTCCTGTTCACAATCGTAGAGTTTGCCCCCGGTAAAGTGACACCCGCGAAGTAAAAAGAGAAGGTGCTATTCTACAAGTTGAAATAGCTAAGTTGTCTCTCCTTAAAATTGACTGAAGCAACCCCAAGTACATATAACATGGCAACCAAAATCACTATTTCTATAAATTAATCAAATGGTTTCCCTACTTATGACAATACTAAGTCGAGCTGTCAATTTACTTAAGTTTTGAGGAAGATGTCTTCCATTACCGAAGAAACATTTGGTGAATGACACCTTGAAACTTCTTTAAGAAACGAAAGTAAATTTCTTAATTCTAGAAGATGTAGGTCAAGAACTATTACTAACATGGAAAATGGACTAGCAGTGTTAAAAGCAGTGAGAATTCCCATTTAAATCAAAGAAATCTTAACACGAATGTGGGTATCAGTAAAAAAGTTTAATTAGAAGAATTCTCAAAGCAAATGTATTTCATGCTTATCATGTTATTTTAGTATACGAACTGCATGGAGATATCCCCTAGAGAAGATTGCAATTTGGTAATTTGTATCAGAATCAATTTCTTTTGGATCCATCGTTTTTAAATTGTGTATTGTCTAGCAAGGTGTTGATGCGAATAGGCATAATTCGCACTGACTAGAATCCGCACCGGATAAGTGTTACCTATTTTTGCAGAGATTCATTGTAAATGTTAGGCGTGCCATAGTATTGGTTTGCATTATTGGACTGCACTTATTCTATGAACATTTAACTAGACAACGTTACTAGGATTTCCTACAAAACCATTTATCCGGGTTGCTGGAAGATGTAGGATTCACTGTACGAGAAAAGCTTTAATACCTTCCAACACAATGGCTGTCCTGCTCACTACAGTTAGATTGTTAGGAATTACTTATGTATTATATTTGGAGGAAATTGAATTGAAAAATGATATGAAACTGCCATAAAACTCGACTACAGTGAAGTATTTCTTTGAGGTGCAATTTAGGAAGTAATATACCAAAAGGGGTGCTAAATGAGCATGATTTATAAAGAACAGAATAATCGATGCGTGCTCATCAATTACCACTAACACATTTGTTCCAGTTCGAAGATTGTCGTTAAAACAGATTAGAAAATATATGGAAGTGAACCGAGGCTGTTTTGACCATTTACTGAATTAATAAACAGTTTGATCTTTTTTTTTATTTTTTATGGGTGCAGTTTTTACTATAATACGGTGCACCAATGGGCGTTTTTCTTGTTAAATACTAATATAATTAATATTACTGAATTGTCAATTACTAAAGTAAGAGATCAATTTCACTGGAAGCAACTATGATTTATTTCTATACTATAAAAAAAATGTAATAACCTCAGCTGCGGTCATATATGTATGTTGGGTTGCCTCAATCACTTTTAAGGGGGAACAACCCTGTATATAGCCATCTAGTTTGCTAGACATACTTAGTCACACTCGTAGTAATTATGTAACTTATTTTAATTTTCTGACTAACACTTTATAATATTGTTCCTAACGTCACTAACAAATAGAACCACGTGGAATTTTAATTCTATTTGCATTTGGTTATTTTGCTAGAATTGTCTCCTAAACTGTGGTACTTCCAGCCGAATATAAAAGAGGAAGAAACCATAATGAACGCTAAGAACGGTCATCAAAGTTGTTAAGACAAAGAAATAAGAATTCTGAGTTTACTTTTCCTTCGCTATTAACCTGAGCAAGAGGGCTAAAACCATTTATGAGTCCAAACGCATACTTTACAATTCCTCTTTTTATACCCTCGTAAGGGAGTTAAAGCTGCAGCGCTACGTTTTCCATGAATATTAGAAAATGAGTTTTCTCCGAAAGTTTGCGTGATTTAAGATTGTAAATTGGACCTGATAGAGCGACACTCAAAGATGTATACCAAAGGCAAAACATCGCGTGTCTCATATCGCCAAAAAAACGCGACGCAAGACAGATCTCCTTTAAGTTGGATTCGTTCTAATCTAAAACTTACGATTGCTTGGAGGTAAATATATTTCCGCTTTAAATGTTCTATCGGAAACTCTACAAATAAAGGAAATAGAAGTTTTACGTCTAATTAAACTTTAGGCAGCTTCTGCTGTTTAAGCAGTAAGATTGAATTTAAAACTTGAAAATCGTTACAGTTTTAAGGCTATCTGTCCCTTAAATACAATTTCTAACACTACTTGTGTGTGTCCACAAGATTGTTTTAAATGTGAGTGTCTGTTAAACGTTAAGAGATAGAGAATTGGTTAATGGGCTGCTAAAGCTGCTAAGCTAAAATTAACGTTTCCTATTGCCACCGTAGCTACTTAAATAGACGACCTTTAAACATGCGCGTGTCCAATACGAGGGTGGTTCATTATTTATTGTCTCTGAATAGAATCAAACGACTTAGACATTTTAAACAATTTTATTTCTCAACCTAATCCCCTCAAAGGTTAACACACTTAGTATAACGATAATGCAAAGCTTGAATAGAAACACAGCATTTGTGAGAGGGAGCGTTGTCTTAGTTGAACAGAATGCCGCGTTTCAATTTTCTACGCCTTTTCTGCTTTATAGTCTCACGAACTTTTGGTATGCGTTTTGCTTAATAGTCTCCCGTTATTGTGTGACCACGTAGTGAATAATCAACAATAAGATTCCCTCACAATCCCAAAACACTGTTGTAATATCTTTTTGGCCGATGAAGTCACACAGACATTTGTGGGGACGGGGAAACACGATGCCCTCATTCCATACTCTACCGTTTTGACTGTGAATCAAAGCGATGAATTCAGGTTTTATCTACAATTACAAATATTTCTAAAAATCAGAAGAGAACATTTTCGGAATCTATCGTATGCAGACTTTTTTTCAGTTCCAATGCCTCCTGCAAAATTTTCTCGACGCTTCCAACGGAAGCCACACATGTCTCAGGAATTTATTTGACCGCCATTCTTCGATCAAGCATTACCGTGTCATGGACCAAATCAATATTTTCTTGAGTGACAACAGTTTTTGGTGGTCCAGAACCCGGTGGATTTTGACACGATTTGTTTCCTAATCTGAAATCCCGGCATTAATTACTCGATACGACGTGGTAGAATCACCCAACGCTCCGTCGTTATACATTTCCTGCGTTGCTAAACCCTTCTTAAAAAGGTATTTTATTACAGCTCGTGTCTCGAGTTTCTCCATTTTAACAAAATCATCAGCACCACAGTCATATTAAATGAATAACTTTTATAAGCAAGAAGATAGGCACCTGCAACTTGGCAATAATGGACATTCCTAGAAAAGAAATGATTGATTTGTCGGTTAAGGCCTTCTATGTTAGGGACAATAATTGATGAACCATCCTCGTATATTCAAAACCGAAACAAGGTGAAAAAAATTATCAAAAAATTTGAAGAAATGTTGATCATACATTGCCAAAGGTAGTGCAAAACACTGTAAAATTAACCTAAGTCTACATACGTGAATTTAATTAAGTGTCATTTTATTGACCATATTTACAAACTACCATCCTTTAATGTCGTAATTCGCACAATCGCAATGTCAAGGATTATCTTTTTTTTTAAACCGAATATAGCCAACACTCGTCAACAAACTTATTTTGTGGTATACAACACGCATTGGCTGCAGTTTGCTTTCCACCGTTCACGTAGAAGGCTCTTAACATCAAAAAGGACAAGAACAGTAATTTTGAATTGCCGGGTCAGTTTAGGAGCTCATTAACCCAAATTTTTTCGGAATCTAAGGAAGTACTAGAATGCCTGTTTCGGCATCAATTTCCTTATTTTTCTAAACATGGTAAACTTCAATCAATTAATATGAGAAGTTGTGGCTATTTGCATATACAATATATATGCACTATGTTCCTAAACGATTGTCGGGATTTCAAAGTTGTTTGGTTTCTCATAACTGCGGTAAACAAGAATAAACTTTACATAAAAGCAAAGAGCAACTGTATGAGTTTCAGCCCGTGGTCTGATTCCTGCCATGTTCTGTTCAGCATTTCTGGTCCTTCACACATGGTGTAAGATCGGGGCTTGTGGAGGCCACCGGGATAAAACCTGTCCTGCGGACTGGCACGATATATCCACCTTCGAGGGACATCTTTCAACGATTCTCGCATTCTCTACAATGTTGTTTGCGGCATTTCTAGTTTACGGTTGGTACGACTGAGAACGTTTGAAAACCGTTCTGACATTGTCCATTTGCTCGTTTAACACACGCGGACGTCCTGAACTTTACCCTTTACAAATACACCCTGTCGTTTCGATCTGCTGATACCATCGACGAATATTATTGTCGTACTGAAGATTCTTTCTAAATTTACGTTGGAAGATCCGTTGTGCAGAAACTACCGAAATGAGCTTCACAAGTTGCAAGACACAAAATGCTTTATGCAGGAAGTTGCCATATTATACACTAGCACTGTCAGGTGGCAAACAGAGAACACAAATACGGACTTTCGAAATTTAAACTTTTACAGTTGCCCCTTCATTTCATGTAGGATTCATACATCCAAGTCCAACGGCATAGCCATCCTGACCATACATCATTTAGAAACACTTATAGGCACAGCTTTTTTTTCTGTACCGAGGAAGGTGGCTCAAAGATAGAGCGTTTGCCTTTCATTCGGAAGGTCTAGGATTCGAATTCCCGGGCCTGCTATCCCGATTCAGTTTTTCGTAGGTCATATAGGTAAATGCTGAGAGAGTATAATCCAAGAAATCCCATCATCCAACTTTTCTGGCCCTTTGCCTCCTTACATTTATCTTATTAGCTGAAGAGGGGCTGAGGGTTCCGGCGCAGAACTGGAATGACCCCTATAGCTGCCCGTCCCTTAATGAACCTACGTTGACTTTCCGTTCGACTTACTTATTTGCTATTTGATTGTCATTGACGCTAAGATAGAAAACACACGGAACCTACAGTTTAACGTCGAATCCGAATAACAGTAGTTCTAGAGAAGGGTTTTGGGAAGATTTCGCGATGGCCAACCTGATTGGGGAATTGTGTGTGGTTGGTTGTAGCTTAAGATTTTTATTGCTGGGGGATCCAACGTAAATCAGAATTAACGTTTTCCTAAAATGCGAGCACTCTTCTAACAGATCTACCACCACACAATGCAGATATTTAATGTATCATCAAATTTACATTTTTCCTCATTTAATTTTAAACCAGCTTGTTTGAGTCACTGTATTACCAGCTTTATATTTCTTCTAGTTCCGGTTTGGACGCTATGTGATCCATAGAACTCTCAACCTCTTTTAAGTTGTTTAGTATGCACATTATTTGTTGGAAAATATTTGGTGTTGAGGCAAGACCGAATGGGAGTCGACAACACAAGTACCTTCCCCAAGATGTTGCGAATGTACCAGCTTTATATTTTCTTCTAGTTCCGGTTTTGACGCTACGTGATTATGTCATCCATAGAACTCTCAACCTCTTTGAAGTTGTTTAGTATGAACATTATTTGTTGGAAAATATTTGGTGTTGAGGCAAGACCGAATGGGAGTCGACAACACAAGTACCTTCCCCAAGATGTTGCGAATGTTATGTAGTTAGCTGTCCTCTGGGTTACCTTTACCTGCCAGAATCCTTTCCTACAATCTAACAGTGTGAACCAGTTCGATCCATTAATGCGGGTTGATATTTCTTCTAAAGTTTGTAAGAAATATTACCTTCTTCTAATACATTTATTAAGTTGTGATGGATCGATACAAATACGTATCTTTTTGTTTTGCCTATTACCATTGACGATACAGCTGGAGTGGGGTCATTTATGGGCTTCATTATTCCCATTTCATTCAGTCCAATTCGGTTTTCACTTCGTTTCGGATTGCATAGGGTATCCTACGTGCTAGACTTATTGTTAGTTTTGGATCATCGACTAAATCTATTTCGTACTCATATCCTTTCAGGCGTCCAATACCTTTGAATATTTCAGCTAGTGGTGTATACCTGAATCCAGTCTTTTTATTAGACTTAAGTTTACGCAAGTGTTCTTTTCAAGTACTGGTTGTACGTTTTGATCAACAGTATGAATTCAATTGTTTGGTGATGACGTCTGGTTCTGATTTTACTGAGTTTTCACCTAGAATTTTTAGTGTATGGTTTGAGTATCATAACAGTATAAATACAGTTGACTGCGATTGGCCGATATTTTGTATTGTGAAGCCAGCAATCTTACTTTCACTCCCGGGGCTACCAACGTAGTACTAGCCGGGACCGACGGCTTTGGTGTAACCTCCGAAGCACCGTCAGTCGCTGTTACTTAATTACAGGGTTAAAGTATTTTTATAATTTGCTGAAAACGAGAAATGCTGTAATTCTGCATTGATGGGTATCTAGACCCACATTGCGATAAACGTTTGTATTGTTTTAATATCTTGAACCCCCTTAACAGTCAAAATCACAAAATATGAACTTTTTAAATTTTTTGACATCTTCATTGTTTATAGAAGTTAAAATATTTAAGGTTTAAGGAACAACCCCCATTATTTTACCTGACGGACACAAATATTTAAATAATTTTCATATTTCCGTTATATGCAGACTTCAGGTGCATTTCAAGACAAAGGAAAATCGAAGATCAAAGGAATAAATGGTATATTTTATAAAATTGAAGAAGGAAAATTCAAAACGAATCGCTGAAATATGATATCTGGGAATCTCTTGTAAAGACAAAAAGAATAAATGCAGCTTAAGGTAATTTTCCGAGCGATTTCCTTGGAGTCCTAGCTTCGGATTTAAATTTAGCGCAGCAAACGGAAATAAAATTAATTTCCGAGCAAAAATGCCATTAAGTCGCAGGCACAACCAATTAATTAGGAGGAATCATATTATCCATTTTTATAAGAAAAAAATTCAATTTGTGCACAATTTTATTGCTGCTTCAAGAAGGACAGATTAAATTTTAAGCTACGCTTTCTTATTATTTGCAGGTTCTGTGCAATATTCGTATCGTTCGTTTTTTCAAGACCAGCACGAAACAGAATTTTGCTTATTATTAAAGTTCTGTCGTCTGACAGCAGAAACGTAGTGGCGTCGTTCTTCTTCACGTTGTCAAGTTCATCCCGTTAATGATGTTCTAGCTGCAATAAGACACTTATCACGACGTGGCAGCCGTATATTATGGCGGAAAATTGTTTCTTAGCACATTTTTATTATCGTTATTTTTCGAGTTTTATTGCGACGACCCGAGCACATATTTCTTTATATAGTGCGCGACTCGAGAGCTTCGGAAAACCCTGTCTTTTAATACTTCTATATATTATAGGCGTCGCGTGGCCCTACGGGGCGTTAAGGAGCAGCTTTTCATGTGTTGAACGTGATATATTTAACATTGCTTTCTACAAGGTGGGCCATAAATCAACACTTTTGGTGCTTGCTGCAAAGAACGAATTGGCAAATTTGACTTACGGAAGAGAGTATTGTAATAATAATAGCACCATTAATGACCGAATAATGACAACTGTTTGAACATCATATTCAACGACATAACAAGTACTCCATTTAACATATTAGGGATAATCTTTTGAAAATTATATTTTCGATAAAACGAAATCACTTCCTAAGGAAGTTGTAACTATTTACCATGAAAGTATGGTAGTAGCTTAGTGGGCATAGCGCTCACTTTCTGGACAAACCGTCGATTACGGCTTAAGTTCGACTACTCAACATTACCACGCAACGCATTAAAATGTTGTGTTGCTACCTACTATACACAATTATCTAATTCGGTTGGCAACCGCAGGGTTTTAATATCAGAAACCTTCTGTGGAGTTTCTGTCGTTCGGGTTCGACGTTAACTGTAGGTCTCCCGTGCACGTGGGAGAGAAGAGGCCGATACCCAGCAGTGGGACGAAAAAGCTGTTGACATAAATACTAACACAAGAATACTATGCACAATATTCGTCATTACACTTGACAAGTGACGAATATTCGCCAATTTTCAATTTCTCCAGAATTCCATCAGGAACTTAATTTAAACAAAAATGTTGTTTAAAGAGAAATGTAATCAAAAATTAGCACCAGTGTGGTCTAGTGGTTAGAGCGAAAAAAAGTTATTCTTCATAAAAAGTTCTGCATGTTCTAAAATCTAAAATACAATCATCAGATATCAAATTTTTTCAGTCGTATACGAGGTTTGTCAGAAAATATTAATTTTGTCCAACAGTAAAGTAAATTTATTTTTGAAAATATCGGAAACTTTTATCTGTTATCTCTTTATTCGTTAACAATTTGATAACCTTTACGTCTCTTAACCTCTATGTTGCATTATTTTGATGATGCATTAAAATAAATGATACATAACAAAATAATTTATTTTACAATAATTATCAACTACATAAATACAGTGCTAATAATGTTAATTGCGTAACAAGCGTGTAATAGTTTATCATCAATTCACTATTGCTTCAACGTATCCGCCTTCTCTTACAATACAGGTTTCCGTTCTAGAAGAAAATTCCCTCAATACATTTCTAATTATATTCGGAGTTATACCCTGAATTGTTTCCGTAATAATTGTTTCCAAATGTTCTACGTTTGTGAATGGCCTGTGTTGATATACCTTTTCTTTTAAGTAACCCCATAAGAAAAAATCTAATGGGGTTAAATCTGGCGACCTAGCTGGCCAAAAAATATCGGAATATCTATGAATTAACCTTCCATTAAAGATATTTTCAAGGTATTGCCTTACTTCCATCGTACTATGACATGTTGCGCCGTCCTGCTGGTACCATACCTGTTGCCGTTCATGTCTTGGAAGATCACGAAGAAAATCATGCAACTGATTTTGAAAAAATTTAGATATCGTTGACAAGTCATAGATTGTCGAAAAAAAAAGGGCCAATTATTTTATCCTTGTAAATGCCGCACCAAACGTTAGTTTTAAAATAATATTGATCGCGAGTTTTAATCGTAAAGTGAGCATTGGAGTCAGTCCACCATCGACAATTTTGCGAAGACACTGTTCCATTAGACGTAAATGTAGCTTCGTCAGAAAAAAATATTTTCCTAGCCAAAAAAAGGATCGTCTTCTAGCTTTCCTTGGATAAGAAAACAAAATTCTAGTCGTCTGTCGTAGTCTCCAGGTTTTAAAGTAGGTATGGATATTTTGTGATTTATATGAATGAAACTTGTTCTCTTTAAAAATTTTTGATATTGTATCTTTACCAATTTTATCTGGAAGCGAAGATGCCCTTTTTCGCAGAGACAATTTAGGTTTTTCCACTGCAGATAACATTAGATTTAACTTCATCTCCTCACTTGCAACAGGATTTCGACGTTTGTTTGTGAATTTATTATTAACATCTCCAAATGATTTGAATTTTTTCATAATTCTCATTACTGATGTATGGTGTATATTTTTCTCTGGATGTCCGTTGTTAAATATTTCAGCTGCTTCACGATAAGTTTTATAATTATCACCAACAATTAACACAATTTCTACTTTTTCTTCCACACTAAATATCACCGTTAACAAATTTTATTTGAGGTTCACTGTCAAACAATTCTTGCTATCAAGAAATCATTTGTTTATCAGTGCATCCTAGGTTTCACGTAACTACAGTTACATTTGCATTGTTATTGTAGATAAAAAAGAAAAAAAGATTTTTTCCATGTAATTGGATGTACATAATTGCATATTTGAATGTCGTTTTTAGTTCTGATCAACTTTTCTTAATAACAATTTTCGATATTGTCAAAAATAAAGGTAATTTACTCTTGAACCAAATTCATATTTTTTGAGAAACCGCGTACACGACAGAAAAAATTAATATCTGATGGTTGCATTTTAGGTTTAAGACAATGCAGAACTTTTTAAAAAGAATAACTTTTTTTTCGTAAAATTAATAATAAAAAAGTTTTCCATATGGTGCGAACTTAAGCAGACGCACTGTATAAATAATAATATAAATTATATACTTTTACACATTTCGCGACACACCAGAGAGCTGTCTGTTCCACATTAGTGTATCAATACACCCCAATTGACAACTACTGTTCTAACATATTGGAAGTTTTAACGAATTTACTTATCATCATCCGTATTATGAGGTTAATAGAAATATTTTAGTCCTAAAGATTTAATCTACGCTAAGAAAAGTTGATAGAGTTGAAGAAGTTTAGACAAACGAGTAATGTAAATGACAGTGTTGCCAATAGTACATTAATTACCGTACATGTACAGTAATCAGACCCAAACATAATATAAGTCGCTTCCAACATTACGGCACCTAAACGTACGATAATTTATTAATTGTAGAAACTTTTTTAAATGATGAAATATGCAATTTTATTATTATTGTAAAAATAGAAAGCATATTATTTTTGCTGGTCTCGATGATCTAGTATTATCGCACTTGCCCATAGACTCAAGGGACGTGGGTTCGCTGCTTGCTGAGGTCGATGTGATTTATCTGGCACAGGAAAAATCTGAATGTGGGCATCTTGTCGGATAACAAGTACAATCATAGGTCCCGTGCCACTAGGATGTATGACACGTTGAAATTCACTATTGGGACTGGAACTACCTCAGACAAGCAAAATTCATAGTTAGGGCGTACAATGGGCCAAATATGGCCTAAGTGCTTAGACATGCTTGGAAAACCGCGTTATAGATCTCGCTCAATCAAAATAAAAATACAAATGCAATACTGTTTTTCAGAACTGCCATAAAGCGGAGAAAGATATTTCAATAAATCTGGTGGTGATTTCTCTAGGGAAACTGCAGAAACTTTTTGCAAGGAGGTATTCCCCGGTTTATAGGTTATGTCGTTATTGATATTCAGTAATCTCAATATTAATTCTGTGCTGGATCGGACCTATGTATTCTACGTATTATACACCGTGTCCTGGAAAGTTCTACTATACAGGAAACTTATATATTTTAAATTTACCGAAAAACTTCATTCTTTATAAAAGGTTCTGCTTGCTAGGGTAATAATACTGAAATATTAAAGCTTGAGATAACATGTACAAAAAATGTAGAAACACAAAATTGCCCCAAGAGAGAAGTACCCTCAATTTTTATTTTAGCGCAAAATGTAATTAGAAGACGCTACTTATAATTGTCATATGTATTCAAATGCAATTTCATAGAGAAATTCAAATATCAAAAGTATAGTAGTTATTGCACTTGTTCTTAAAACCCTTGTTCCATATTAATAATTACGGATGTATAGCATACTATTTTCCGGCATACTGTATGTTGTTATTTAAAAAGTACATCATTTCAGTATCCATAGCTAATGAATGCCTGTCGCTGTGTTTTTGATGGCAACCGGTACATTGATATGATATTTTAATTCCTTCATGAAATTTACATTTGAACACAGATAATAATTATAAGTAGCATTTTACACTAAAATAAAAATTACGAAACACAGTTATTTGACACTCATACGGTCACGGAGTCTGCCAAACTTCCACTTAAACAAAGCACTAATAAATATTTAAAGTGCCGATATTGCACTAATTTTTTTAATTTATCTAAACTACTCAAAAATGAATAGGGATATTGTAGTATAAAGCATATATCTTTGTATTTGGCGGCTAATGGTCGTCTATTATTGATAATTAGAGCAAGCGGCTATGTTTGATGTTAAAAAACAAAAAACAATCGAATCCAGTTGAAATTGTTTAAGCGTATTAGTGTCAAGTCGAGTTTCTGTGTTTCATTGAATAATTCCTGTCTTCTTAAGATCTTCTTTGTTTATGGCTTTTTTATTCGTGTGTTACATTTGTGTTCTCAATAATAAACAACAATGCAGAGAAACCATTTAAAAATAGAACAACGAAATTTAGCCGTTGCTATGCCCCAAAGAGGAGATTGCCAGGTCGACATTGCTGATATGTTAGGAATCACGTAGAGCGTAATTTCACGTGCCCTTTCGCGGCTTAGAGAAACAAGTACGACTGCAAGAAGGCCTGGAAGTGGATTTCTTCGCATCACTATACTTCGTGAGGATCGACTTCTGGTAATTAAAGCAATTACAGCAAGTACTCCAGATAGCCACAGGAAATCGAGTCTCCGATCAAACTGTGAGATTGTTTGAGGTAGTACTTACTTCATACCGCCCCCTAAAATGTCTTGGAAGAACTGTGGCTCAACGAAGACACTGGGTGGATTGGTCAAGACGCAGGCTTCAAGAAGCGACACCGTGGGATGGTATACTGTTTTCGGACGAGTTCAGATATTGTCTCAGCAATGATAGTCGGCGTCAAAGAGAATACGGTAGTGACGGACATCGTACCTTACCTCAGTATACGCGACCAGTCGTTGCCTTTGGTGATGGTAGTCTTATGGTATGGGCTGGAATTTCTTTAGGGTGGCTTACTGATCTCCATACCTTTAATGATTCACTCACGGGCCAACGTTATGCCCAAGAGATCATTATGGACCGTGTTCTGAACCGTCGCAACGTTGTTGAAGGGGAATATTTTGTTTTTGATGACGATAACGCAAGTCCGCATCGTGCTCGGGTTGTTTTAAAGATGCTTCGAGATGAAGAAATAAATCATCTTGCTCTACCTCCGGTATCTCCAGACCTGAACCCCATCGAGCATGCATGGGACCTTTTCCAGAGAGAGCTGGATCGTAATCCAAGGCCTACTACTGTGCAACAGCTAAGGGATGCATTGCCGGTACTGTGCCATCAAATTCCACAAGAAGATATTGATAATTGCATTGAGAGTATGCTAGTAAGGTGCAGAGCAGTTATTACTGCCAGATGAGGTGCCACGGGGTATTAGAATTTAATAAATTTAAGTGAAAGGCGACAATAACGATTTTGATTATAATATTGTTAAATTTCTTCTTTAAACGTACCTTTGTTGTAATTTTCGTGTTCATTACTAAAAAGACGTTACATTTTGTTGCTTTGGTAGTTTTTTATTATAAATGCAAATGGTGTTGCCTTACACGGCAATACCCCTATTCATTTTTGAGTAGTTTAGATATGAACCATAACATGTATTATAAATGTTTATTACAAAATATTACACATTTAAGTACAGGGATCTTGTAAGTAAAAAACGAAAAGGAAACTTGTTCGTATTCTGGATTTTCTACACATTCTAATATTTCCATAAATTGTCAAACAATATTTTTTTTTAAATAATACAATGAACATATTGTAATCCAAGTAATAACAAACTCAAAAAAATTTAAATTGGATTCCAAAATCTCAACAGTATCAGCATCTGTAAACGGAGCATGAATGCATGACTTCGAACTACCAATATGTCGAACTACGAAAATTCTACAATATCACCTTGACAGGTTGTCACTAAAAATTAGGATGACAGCAGCAAAATACAAAACAAATTATGGTGGTAGCAACAATAATAAATATGTGATGCGGAGTCTGCCAGGCTCCCCGTCAGTAGTTAAGGCTACTGCTTTCTTGGGTCAATTTGTATACCCTGTATACTTTATCGCAATTTTTAATATTTTAATATTATCGCCTCAGAAAGCCAAACTTTTTATTAATAGAGAATTGTTTGGACAATTTAGAAATAAATAAGTTTCCCATATAGTAAGAACTTTCCAGGACACGCTGTATGTGTTATCCTCGCCACATTGCAATAGTGTACTATACATAAATTAATATCGAAAACAGCACATTCAATTAATGTAAAAAAAACATTAATTAATTAAGAAAACAGAAACTCGTTGCCTCTTCACAAGAAGGTGTATTGAAAACCCTGGAAACTATACATTTTCTCATCTAGAACAAATAATCGTGCAATGTATTAAAAACATTACTTCTACAACTTCAGGTGCAAACGATGGTGGTGTTTATCGAGTTAAAATCGACCAATAATGGTTTAAGAATAAAACTATAAGTTTTTCTTTAAGCATAATATATATATATATATATATATATATATATATATATGTTGTGTAATAAATATCATTATTAATTTAATAAATATAAATGGCCCCACGTTGACAAGCCATCTAAATGTAGTGTAATACTCCTAATAAATAATTAATAATAAGCAAATAAATAGCCCCACGTTGGCTTGCGTCATATAAATGTTAAGTTAAATATATGTGGTGTAATATGCTATAAAATAATTTAATAAATATAAATAACTGTAACTTTTGATTTATAAAACCTCGGCTAGCTTAAATAAATTGTTAATAATTTTGGTTACGCCAATAAAATGATTTAAACATAAAAACATACGTATAAATTAAATTCTCAGGGTTATTATTTTTTTTTTAAATTCGTGGCTTCCCTAGATTTGATAGTTATGAAATACAATAATAAAATCAACACTTATACAATAAAATTAATTAAGACTTATCTGTATTTTCTTATAAATGTTGACTCCGGGTGTATATCCTTATTGATGTCGCACCGGGTATAACTAACCTTCCCCAAATATGCGAACTCAGCAATTTGCCGCCAAATATCAGATGACCGCTCCACTC
>JABXWE010102903.1:0-24641 GCA_014611495.1 Limonius californicus | reverse complement strand
TAATAATAAGCAAATAAATAGCCCCATGTTGGCTTGCGTCAAATAAATGTTATGTTAAATATATGTGGTGTAATATGCTATAAAATAATTTAATAAATATAAATAACTGTAACTTTTGATTTATAAAACCTCGGCTAGCTTAAATAAATTGTTAATAATTTTGGTTACGCCAATAAAATGATTTAAACATAAAAACATACATATAAATTAAATTCTCAGGGTTATTATTTTTTTTAAAATTCCTGGCTTCCCTAGATTTGATAGTTATGAAATACAATAATAAAATCAACACTTATACAATAAAATTAATTAAGACTTATCTGTATTTTCTTATAAATGTTGACTCCGGGTGTATATCCTTATTGATGTCGCACCGGGTATAACTAACCTTCCCCAAATATGCGAACTCAGCAATTTGCCGCCAAATATCAGATGACCGCTCCACTCCGCTTGTTCTCGTAGGCACCAAATTTCGCTGAACTACTTACAATTGTAATAAAACTCAATAAATATTCCAGAAATGGTAAGTAACTTCTTCTCATTAAACTCATTAATAAATTCACTTTGCATTTAACAGGCTTTTTAACTTATTAAATCATAAGTTTGAAAATGCTTCCACTGTTGATTACACTCCAGGTAAGTTTTTTTTTAATTATTTAAAACCAAATTAAACACTTATTTATAAATTGTAGCATAATTAAATCTTTTTATTATTCTGTTTTAACCCTGGAGTAGTGGCGCCTTATTTTGTAACATTACCGGTGGCGTGGAGTCTGATAGACTCCCGAAGAATTTTTTATATTTCCCTTTGTTGATTTAACTTAAATATTTTTTCACATTTAATATAATATCAATGAATGTCTGAAAGGTGTTTAAAATAAAAAAACACTTTGAATTTACGATTGTTATTAATTTAATCGAATTTAAAAAATAAACAACATGTTTTGCTTTATAATCTTGAAACGATTAAAGATAAAGAAAATTATTAAATTTAAAATATATACTGTACATTTTTTTATAAGAAATTGCCAAAAAATAACTATTTTAATGTCTTTGCACACAGCAAAAGCAAATAATCTGGGCATGCTTGAGACACAAAAATGATTGACACCGCACGCAATAAAACCGTGTTTTATTTTTGTTTTTGCATTCCACGCAGTATTTTCTGGTGTTTTCTGGAATAACAGTTTGATTATTTTTGCCTGTGGATGTTCCAGCTACCTCCTGCCGTCTCAGTCTAATTTCTCGTGGAAGATTTTGTAGTTCAGAACGGCGTTTCAGGTGTTCCTCTGTCAACGAAAGAGCCATACCCTTTAGAAATGCTTTTCTCTTCATTTCATCAGAAGGATTCGGGTGGTTTGCTGTGTAAATTACTTGTGAATTGATTCCCGCTATATTCAGCATGGCATAAAAGATCACCATAGGCCATCGTCTTGTGTTACGGGCTACGTTATACGAAGCACATAATTGATCGACCATGTCGACCCCACCTTTGGTACCATTGTAGAATGTTATAACTTCGGGCTTATTTTTATCTCCAGTTTCTGGATCAATGGAATCGCTATTGTGTAAACTGGAAACCAAAATTACATTTTTGTTTTTTCTTGGTACGTATGAAACTATAGATACATTTTCACGAAAACCAAATACACTAGAAAGTACTGGTCGATCTTTGGTTTCGACAAATATTCTTGGCAACTCTCTTTTATTTTTACGAATTGTACCTACGTAGGTCAGTTTGTGATCTTTCAGTAGCTTTTCTACTAGGGGGATTGATGTGAACCAATTATCACAAGTCAGGTTTCTTCCGGTACCAGAGATGGGAGACACTACACGTTCAACAATACTGCTAGGATTATTTTTTACATGAAAAGGACCATCCGGCTGTTGTCCCACATACACCTCCAGATTTAGAGTGTAGAACATTTTAGCATCGCAGAGGGCAAAAATTTTAATGCCGTATTTGTTGGGTTTGCTTGGTATATACTGCCTAAACCCACATCGACCACGAAACCCTTCTAGTTTTTCATCAATTGTTGCATATTCGGATATACAGTAATTATTTTTGCATTTTTCGACAAACATCTGAAAAATTTCACGAATGGCAGCTAATTTATCAACTGATCTTCGCTCCTCTCTTGTCGCTAAGTCATCAAACCGAAGAACTCGAAGAAGGAAGAGAAATCTCTGTTGGGACATTACAAGCCAAAACATTTCAACGCCCGTTCCTTTTCGATCCCAAATTTCATCGACGTTTAGCCGATTGCTTTTGAGAATTCCAGCTAAATATAAAAGGCCAAACAGCGCCTTAATTTCTACTTTGTCGGTATGTCTAGCTGCTCTTTCTCTTTTATAATTTTCAGATATGGTATCAATGTACTTGTTGGTATTCTCTACTATAATATCCAGCATAGTTTCTGTAATAAACAGGTTAAAGCATTCAATGGGTGTTGTGGCACTTCTTGCACAGGCTCGTACACCAGCTGCATGAAACACTTTATTCCACGAACGCGTTCGAACCTTTTGATTTGGAACGTGTTTCTTCCACCGAGTTTCGTTATCTCGAGCAACATAATACGGAACCTTAGGCTGTTTTGCAGGGATAATTTCATCTTCGGAGTCGTTATCATCAGCTTCTTGTTCTGTATCGGTGTCCTCTAGCCTTGTTTCAAGCACATCTTCATTGTCTTCCGGATCATCATCATCAAAAGCTTCCTCGGCTTCTACTTCGTTCAATAGACGTAATAATCTCTCTTGTTCTTTTTCGTAAGTGTAAGCCATGTTTAATTAACTAAATAGGAGTGATAGTATACACATAACTATAACTAGCTACTAAAAAATAACTTACCAACTAAACAAATACACAAATATACAACACAATTATTGTAACGCAACTGGTGGCGCGGAGTCTGACAGACTCTTTTATTTTTTTTCTCAGACACCCTTGAAGCAACAGTATGCACCAAATGCACACTCGGTACTAATAACGAAGTTAGGAAGCTACTAAACGTACAACGGTCATACCCGAATTCTAACTGTAAATTTACGAATTTGTGCGAACTGCAGAGTCTCACAGACTCCGCGCCACCACTCCAGGGTTAAATGAAAATAAACACTTTTCAAGTAACTTTTTACATATTCCACTAAATTAACACATAACCTCTTTTAACAGAAATAAACAACTTTGGGCACCGCCCATAATTTTCTAATATAGTTCTTAATGGTTTTAATTTTCAAAATTTAAGCTATCGATGAATACGTGCTTATTCTTTGAGCGTTGAAGACAGACTAAATTCAAATTTTGGCTAATTTTGAGACTACGGCGCATACAAAACCAAAAAATGTACCAATGGAATCGAAAATCCTAATCAATTCGATCTACATATGATAAATAACATTACAAAATAATTAATAACAAAGTTAATAAGTAACATATGAATAAACAAACATCAGATTCACAATCCTGATAAAATTACGCATCTAACAATACCAAATACAATTGAATTTAAGATAAAAATTTTACATGTGTTATAATATTGAATTTAACACAAAATTTCATTAAAACGTTACAAAATTGTTATAAACATTAAGAACAAATATCAACAAACATGTAGAACCAAATTATATATCTTGTACATACATAAAACATAGAAAAATAACCAATTATATAAATATAACCTTCAAATCAAGTTAAAACAACAATTTTAACTATAAACAATAAACAAGTTTAACATAACTACATAAATTCCTTCTACACCTCTCTATACACACAATATAATACAAATACAATCATAATATCAAAATTAAACATAAATAAATGTAGTAATACCCATCGGTACAAAATATAAATTCAACATAATAAAAGATTTTAAATTTCAGGGCTTCGTCACACCCTTAAACAACTAAAACCATTTCCTGCATCACCCTACGATGTCTCAATTCCACTCACTACAGAGTATCTCCTCTCAAGAATACTTTTATCACTATATTATGCTGGCACCAATCACTTCCGAACATTCTACAATACCTTTTACTCATATCAAGTATACATTTTTCAATATTTGTTGAAATAATCTTATAAACATCTTTCTTTACATTATAAACAAACTAATTATAATCAATTTCAGGTACAATCAACCTCCTATCATGAAAATAATATCCTTTTTAATATTCGTACACCATTACGAAGCCAAAAATATCATGTAGTCATAGTTATTTTATAAGACTAACATAGTTTAAGTCATTATTTATAATACTAACATTAATATAGAGTAAATAACATAGCAATATATACACGGTGTTTCCAAATAAGTGCGAAAGTTTATAGGGGGTGATTACTTGTCGAAAATTAAAGGGGGTCTTTCATGTAAACAAAAGCTCTTAGGCCTGTCCTTGAAAAGTTACACGCTTCCAAAAATGAGAAAAAAAATTAGTTTTTTTTTTGCTTTTGTGAAATTGTTGAAGAGCTAAAGAAATGGCATTTTGTGGGCGTGTTCTACCAATAAAAACGCTACCTATGAATTTTCTTTTAATTTTGTTGTGATCTTTTAAAGGGGTGAAACATGCAACCCCTATTCCATTTTTTAGCAGAACTTTTTAACAAAATAAAATTTCTTGATTTAAAAATATCTGTTGAAAAGAATGATTTGGTGCTAAACTTTTTTAACTCTTGTGTTGTTTCCGTAAAAGCAATAGTTTCTTAATAAAAAAATAAAATACAACATCGTGCATGAACGGATCTTCTGCAAATGGAATCGAAAAAATCTAGTAGGTGGCTGTCACGTTTTGTTTGCACAAATTATGACCTTAATCGTAGTATCTAGTAGGTGGCTGTCAAGTCGCTTTGATTTTTATGTGGTAGCTGAAAGCTCAATTGTGCGTTTTAAGTCTTCAATATGAATAATTACACTAACGCTGAAATGGCCGATACCTATGCATTTTATGTACATTTTAAGGACAGGCCTAAGAGCGTTTGTTTACATGAAAAACCCCCTTTAATTTTCGACAAGGAATCACCTCCTAAAAACTTTCGCACTTATTTGAAAACACCCTGTATATATAATTATGCTATAGTAGTGGTGTCTAAAAACTAATTCATCACCAATAACTAGGTTAATCTCTGTCTAGCAGTACCATAGCTAGGAAATAATATTGTATCACTAGATGAATAGCAACCCTTACCATACGAAAAAGCAACAAATACCGTTCAGACTCACATACAGCGGCAGGTTCGTACAATATTTATTAATAAATATGAGATATTTGTGTTTTGATCGTGTGAAATCTAGGACGGTTTTTTCCAAGCGTCTCTATGCATTGCAGTTATTATTGTCTTACTGTACACTCCAACTATGAATTTTGCCTACCTATCTGGGGTAAGTTCCAACCCCAGTAGTGATTTTTAACGTGTACCACACCGCAATAGCATGGGACCTACGGATTTATTATATTTACGGATTGTTTCCACTTTCAGATTTTTTTTCGTTAGAAAAAATTCGACATCTGCCAGGATCGAACTCGAGCAAATATGGGATATAATGAGGTTGTGTATGTACGCAGCAAACGTCACGTATCACTTTTACCTTGTAGGTTGACAGGCTTACACCTTAATCTTGTACGTAATAAAGGTTATGTTTTAGATAATTCTCAGAGAATGACGCTATTCTCCCACCATTAGTACAAACTTACCGTGAGGTTATGTTTTTCTTTGCTCCCTTAGTGTTCCTTATTCTCAATTTTAGTTCAGATTCGACAATTAATGTTTGAACCGGGCTTCGTTGCCATGTCGCAAAGCTTCATTGTTTCTACAAACCCATAACTTTATCCTAGAGTTTCAATGCATAACTTAAGATTATGTACCATAAGTGATCGCAATCGTTTTTAGACACCTAACTAAAGTTGTCATTTAAATTGATCGACAAACCTGAACGGATTTTTTTACATATTCATGAAGATCGATTACAATAAAGCTACACATACAGTGACAAATGTTTTTTTTTAAATGGCCGTCTATCTTTGACGGTTAGTGTCTATAAACGGTATATAATTTGTCAAAATTATTTTACAGTTTACACGAACACATTTTCAGATACTGTTTAGAATTTAAATAAACATTCAATAAAATTCAACTCCCAAGATCTCATTTTTTGAATAGAACATCTTGTATATTTTTACATTTTCGAACTTGTCGTTCAATGGCCTATATTGGAAATAGGCGGAATTCTGTAAATTTTATCGTGTATAAACTCCCAAAGAAAAAAATCTAATTTGGTTAGGTCGGAGGACCTTGCCGGCCAAGTTACTGGAGCTTCTATTCCATTAAAGGTCATTGAATTAGCAGCTCCAAAACGTAAAAATATATGGAAAGTTACATTAAAAAATTGAAATATTCGTTGAATTTTACTGCATGTGGTTGTAAAGTAGAAACATCCTGAATAAGATATTTAAATTCTAAACAGTACGACACTTCTCTGCAAATTGGTTCGTGTAAAATGCAAAATAATTTTCTATCGTTCTTTAGATACACACTATTAAAACAAGACCGTCACCTTTTCAACCTTAGGATAAACTTAATTATTTCCAAAACCATTAGCGATAAGTACCTAAAATCCTATATCGTTAAAAAGACAAAAAATTAGAAATCTAAAAATCGTGTTATTGTGCTATCCTGTATATATTGCTGTATTACAAAATGCTCTAATTGAGATATCTTAACCTATTACTAAATCTAATAAAGCTACCCTAAGCTACCCTATAAACAATTAAATTGTTTAATCACACATAAAGCGAATAAAAGGTAAATTAATATTTCCGATCTTGATTTTGCTCCGTAAAGCTGTACAACTTGGTTTCCTGATGGTAAAGCTGGTTGTTTTGCTTATATTCATCTTCAGAAAAGCAGGGAGGAGACTTTTTAACCTTATTTCTGCATTCTTAAGCTGTAATTAAACACATATAAGTAAACATGCGCTACCTTAGCGCTGAGGAGAAACACGTGGCAGAGAAGAGGCCGATGCCCAGCAGTGGGACGGAAAGGCTGTTGATGAAGTAAACATGTAATCATTTGGACAACTTGATACTAAAATGTAAATTTGTGAAATTAGTACTTTTCATTCGAGAAAAATATATGTGTAATAATGTCCTTTTGTGTGCAAGGGAGCTTTGTGTCAATTTTGATTAACATTGAAGTTGTTTCGAATCATTTATTTATAATTTAGTGCAAAATTAATTGGCAAATTCCAAATGCTTTATCAGCAATATTCCGTGTGTGATATCGATATGTTTGAAATTTTGTGAAAAGCAATTTGGGTATTTTCCTTTTTTATGTAAATTTAGTGATAAGAAATTTATTACTTTAGTACTTTATAAATATTTGCAATGAATTTGGTTATTTTAATGCTTAATTCCTATTGTCTGAGCCCCTGGGGGACACAAAAAAATTGTTTGTATCTTTTAGTTGCCAAGAAACGGAGACAAATACGACGAGTTTTGTCTTCTAAAACCAGTCACTTGCAATAAGGTCTTGAAACAGAGACCACGCATAATTTGCAACACCGCTAAATTTATAATTTGCGTTAACAAGTTAGTGTTTTCAAGTTGAAATAAATGTGTTAATGTTAATCGCATTTAAAGTGTTTTCTTCTACTTTCCGTTCCAAGAATCGTGAAAATCTCCAGAAAAATTCAAATTTTGTATAAAAATCGAAAGTTGTTTTTTTATCGCTTCGATAATTTATTTTGACATGTTAGCACAAACGTCAATTTCACTTGTGGAATAGTAGCATCTACACCAAATAATTTAAGGTAAATAATAAATATAAATAAATAAAGAAAGAAAGTGCTTCGAAATATTAAAATGGAAGAATAAATTACAACAAGAAACTACATTACGGAAATTTACCTTGAAGCAATTTGGGGTTAGGACCTTAATTTGATTAATACAAATTAGTCAACAATCAATGGTATCCTTATCGGGAAACAATATCAAGTGCTGATTTTACTTGCGTATGGACGGGATTTGAATACAAACAACAATTAAATGCACTAATTTGGTTAAAAAAACCCTGGAAACACGAGTTCATAGTCATTGTGGGTGAAGATTATCACTTTCCTTCTTTTGTTCTTGTTTAACCTCTTCTGTCTTTGTTAATAATCTTTCTTCCATTTCTCTCAATTCTTGTTTATTTTCTTTTAATAATCTGTCTTCCATTTTCTTATTCTTCTATTTTGTAGGAATTTGTAGGATTTTCTTTTTCCACTTCCTCTGTTTTCTCGCTTCCTTGAATTCCTTCCTGCTGTGCTTCTTCACTTGCTTTTTTATCTACTTCCGTTTTTCCTGCGTTTTGTTTATTAAATGCAGCTTCTTTTCTAGTTTTAATTCTTGTTTGTATAAGTGACTGAATTAAGTATTTATAATTATGCTCTTTATCATTAAACTTCCTTCAATTGTTTATTTTAGAATAGCAAAGTTTTTATGTTAATTGCTTGAATAACTTATTTTAAATAAACCAGTTAGTCTTCCATAAATTCGCCCCACGTTGTTGCGACATTTTGTTATAAATTATCAATAAGAAGATAATAATTTAATTAAATTTAAAGGTTAAATAGAAATTGAATTGAATAACTTGCATTCTGCAATCATATTTTTACTAATGTAGGTATTAATTTTTATAAAGTATGAAAAATTGGGCGCCAGGTGACAAATTTAGAGACTTGTCGCCAAATATTAACTAAAACAAATACCACGGTCTAACTTTTAAACATCAGTACTCGGTCTCAGAAGTCGGTTCTATCACACCTTCCTATTATATGAGAAAATGAAACTATTTCCCAGTACGCAGCTGACTTCAGGCGGAATCATAAAAACACGTCAATCGTCTGCCGTTCTTTAACATAAAATGCCCCTAAAGCTCAATGTAAAATTCGGACCGGATTAAATATTATCTTTTAGTGTATTTCTTCAGCTTCTCAGGTACACTCGTGCTTCCTGTTATGTACGTATAGTTAGTTTACCTTTTATAAAGCAATCACTACCTCCAAATTCTATTATCTTCCTAGGAAGGTCATTGACCTCACCTGTTGCTTCCCTGGTGCTGGCAATCCAACTCCAACTGCGTACTCACAGAAATCTTCGAACTGCAAACGGGATCCACTTATTTTAGTATTAACTTAGTAAGTTAAACTAGCTCATTCTTTCTTCAAAGAAACCCGTTTCTTAAATTGAACAATACTAATACTTTATTAATATACACAATGTTAATTATTTTTAAATTTTTAGGAGCAGATGAAAAATGCGTGTATTCACACCAAATACCAAAAGATTCTCTCCCTATTGTTTTATCAACAACTCTCAAACCGACAAAAGCTCCATGACAACGATGCCAAAAATACACAAACTTACAATTAGGGCACTAGGATCTAATTACAACATTAAAATTCAAATTTTGGCAGCTAAATCCATTCTATAAAAATGTTCATAACTATCCATGTAACTATCCATTCAAGTTCTGGCTTTATAATACGCCTATAATACGCATTCCGCAGTCTACGGCTGTCTAAAACACATTTTCACTAACTGTTCCGATAAATCCAGCGTACTCCTACGTGAATTAAAAAAATTCAGTGCTAAGCTTATATCTAAGCTCAATGCATGTTATTGTATCTTACTATATTATTTTCTTTAAATATAGAAACTTTTGAATTCGAATTTTTAGTAATAATTCTATTTGTTATAGATTTTTTTTCAAAATACGAACTTGGCAGTGTTTCAAACCAAGCAAGAAGTTACCTGCGTCTTGGTGTGCCCTAAATTACTCACCACAATGAAACCGAATTCCAAGACATACAAATGAACGAGTATCCTTTATAAAATGAAATTAACCGAGCTAACGAATCAAAAAATCATCACAATATATTAAGTTCTAGAAACAACCGCAACCAACTCATAGCGATAATTTTGTTAATCACACTATTTACATTTCTTGCCTGCCTGAAAAAATATACAACTAATATTGCATATAGCAATAAAGACGACTGCAAATTACTTTGCATTTATAGACGCAGACTACTATTAAGTAGTGGTTTAAATCATCCGGGAATTCACTGCAGAATGCAATTCAAAAATATATTTAACCACATTGCACTACTTGTTAAGCGCTTGGGAAACGGAGAAGACTGCGCTATAGTTAACTATTTTGGAAGGGGTGTACGAATTAATTTGAACTTTAAATCTAATAAACGTCCCCTGTACCAAATTATAAGTTCTGTACTGCATTATCAAGGATATTTCTATGCACATAAACATCCCAGTTCAATAGTCCGAGCTAACAGAACTGTTTCGTTATGAGTTTTTATTTTAATTAAATGAATATATGTATAAATAACTCGTGCGTTTCAAAGAAAACGAAAATTTCACAGTTGTCAATCATACTTATATTTAAATATCCTGGACGTCCTTTGATATTTAAGAAGCGCCAGAATTTACAAGAAGAATATTTATTTTTGGTTTCGGGAGTTTCACATCATGCCACTGCAGTTAGCATATAGCGAACAACACAATGCAAAACTTTTTAAACCTCCGAATACAAGTGCTAGGTAATAATTCATCCGACAGAACCAAGTTGTGCGATGCCAGACAACAGCTCCTTAACCATCTATTGTGTTCTTGATGGGGTGATAATGTGAGAATGGACGGCATTGTAACCCTCTCATCTCAGACGGCTTAGACCGGCAACGCACAGGATTACCAGTGTTATATGTGTTTATGTGTTCTTATCCCCATTTTGCTAGTTTATAACTCGGATATGAGCTAACGGCGTCGGACTGTCTAAATCAAATGCTTCTAAAAAGGCGGCCTTCTATTGCCGCTGAAATGGTTTCTTTATTACGTCGCCATGCTATTTCGAAGCTACTTAGATTACGTTAAGATTATTTCAGATGATTCAGTAAAGAATATTTTTATATATTTATGTCTATATCAAATAACTAATACTGTACTTCAAATGTATTTACAGAGACCAAATTTTGCAATTGTATTGATATTTACCGTTTCTCTTATATACAGGGTTGCTCATTAGTGCCTCAAAGTCCGTTATTGGCATTATTAAAATGGTTTGTAGATTTTTCTTTGGCTTTAGGTCACGAATGCCAAAATACGCGTCTCATTAAAATTTTTTTAAATATCCAGGGCAATTCACTACATCTGAGCACATTCAAGGCATTAATTAGTTTTTAAATAGAATAGGTACCTTGTATATTTTCACATTTTTGAATTCATCGAAAAATTGTCTATCTAATGATCTCTTGAGTGTTTTTTTTTATTTCGAATGAGGCGTTGCAGAGTTTATCTAAAAATTGTGAAAATTTTGGTAGGAACAGGGTTTAACAATTTAATTCGCTGTGCGAGTATTGCGATTAATTAGGATTACATAGTTGTATGACAGCGTTTACCAATGTAATAGACAACATAATTGCAGGTTGTGATAAGGGTATGGTGTCGGTGCTGGTATTGTTAGACTACAGTAAAGCATTTGACATGATTGATCATGCAATCATGTGTGCCATAATGACTTTTATAGGCCTTTCTAATGACGCTGTTTCTTTGTTCACCAGTTATTTAAGTAACAGAAGCCAAATAGTTAAACTTTCTGATTTATGCTCAAATTCGCGAGAAGTTACACGAGGAGTGCCACAAGGATCTATTCTTGGTCCACTCTTATAATATATTATCTATACATCCACATTTCATGGTTATGTATCAACATGTAATACTTAGATGTATGCTGATGATACTCAGTTATATTGCTCTTTTATGATTGATAATCTCCAGCAGGTTATGACGGGTATTAATCGTGACTTGGAGAGTATATCTAATGTATCAAAAAATCACTGCCTAAAAATTAATCCCACTAAATCTGTAATGTTGTTCTTTGGTAATAAGAAAGATGTAGCAGTGCTTAAAAGCGATCTCAACATCAATATCGACGATGTTGCACTTCCAGTATTTGAAGAAGTTAGAAATTTGTGTCTTATACTTGACGGCAGCCTGAGATTCAAAACACATATATCGAATTGCGCTAAAAAAGCTTACCTCAACTTGAAACTCATATATCCCCACAGATTATACCTATCGGTAGCCATTAAAACAATTTTGTGTGAAGCTCTTGTAATGTCCCATTTTGCCTACTGCTCTCAGGTATACGGCCCATCTCTTACATATGACTCCAGTCAGCAAATTCAAAGAATACAGAACTCTTGTATAAGACTCATCTTTGGTATTAGAAAATTTGAACATGTTTCACATAAATTACCTGTGTTGGGTTGGCTATCTATGGCAAATAGAAGGAAATTGCAAAGCGTGACTTTTTATTATAAAATTTTATTGGAAAAGCAACCATCGTATTTACATCGTATAATTTCATTTAGGGAAGATGTGCATAATTTAAATATTCGTTTTAAAGGTACCATCACGCCACCTCTCCATAAGACGGCTCTCTTCCAACGAAGTTTCACTTACCAAATATCAAAATTTTATAATTCGCTTTCCATGGAATTTAAAACATTCTCTATTTCGCACTTTAAATATCAGTACAGGAAACTCCTGCTTAATGAACAGTCGCAAAACTAGCTTCTTGACAGAGTTTTTTTAGTTAGTGTTTTGGAAAGTGTTTTATTTCTGGCCTGGTAATTCTTGGTTGGGTGTGCTGCATTCGGTTGTTTTGGGGCTACTCTAATTTAATTTGTCTAATTTGATTGAATTTAATTTGAGTTAACTTATATTAATTTAATCTAATTTAATTTAATTAATTTCATTTCATTTCATTTTATTGATGTGTAGAGGATTTCTTTTTTATTCTTTTCTTTTTGGTATTAGGCATTTGATTCTTAATATGTTTTTTCTTTGTAAATCAAGGTTCAGTGGAAGAGCACGCGCATCAGCTTGAACTGCGCCTTGTGATTTCCCATAATTATGTAATTTATTATTTGTAAAATGTGCAATATGTCCTTTGGGAAATAAAGACCTTTATTATTATTATTATTATTATTATATTCAGGGGTTACGTAGCCAAGTGATCTACTAAACCGACGCCACCACCAAAATTTTATTTTGTTATAAATTGGTGTTTTTTATATCAATGCAAATATAACTTACTTCAAAGAGCAGTTTCCCAATCTTTTCAAATCGAATACTCTGTATATTATTATATTTTTGAATTGCTACGTTCGTTCTCCACAATTTTTATGAATATTGTCCCTATACCTTAAACCGATATTTTCAGAGATATTTTGACGGTTAAATTACTAAACTTTTTGTATCTACTCGTATCTAGTCTAGTAGCCACGATTTTGACATAAGGTAACAATATCTATTATTAATAATATATAGATATGGATATCTTCTGCAGTAATTGCAGGGATCTGGTACTTAACAAGTTCTATGTCCTTCATCATCATCATAATCATGATCCTCATTTGTACCGCTTGGGCAGTGCCGAGGCGGTGTGAGGCACAGGTAAGCTAGTTTGTGCTATGCACAACAGGGCCCGACTCTGCGGGTTACCATATTGGTAATACGAAGGATGCCATTTAATTTGATCCCCAATGACAAATGGAGACCGATACCCAGTACCGACCACCTAGGAAATTAGAAAAATTTCCGACCCCTGGAGTGATTCGAACCGGGAAGCGTTTAGACTATTACATCCAAAGCCTGGCTGTCTTACCACTGAGCCTTCCCAGTCCTTGTTTTATGTTCTTATAGAAAAAGATACATTTTCGCGAAATTTGACGATCTAGGTGGCCAGTAGGTGGGACCACCATGTTATACACCAGCTGCTGAATTCATGATTCGAGAACTGTCGAGTCACTCCGTTTTGTTAGGACCATATATTCACCATTACATGTGGATATTTTGCAGGGGTTGAAGCAAACTATTTTGCAAGACATACAAATATTCTGCACCATTCAGATGCTTATTCAAAAATTGAGGCGCAATCACAAAATAGCCCACAATACCTCCTCCCCTCGCCGCAAACATTCACATTCCAACTCCAACAGTTTTGCATTAATCCAGTAGCTAAATAAACCTATGAGACGAAATATACAGAAGCGTAACCTGAGAAAAAGTTCAAAGTCCAACAACACGGTTTTGTGTGGAGACTTGTCTATGAGTCAGTCCATAAATTTTCGGAAATTTTAATTCAAATGACCTGTATGTGCCGAAAGCATGGGAAAGTTCGAACAAAATATTTGGTTGATCTTTTAATGTTAACACTCTATCGATACTATTGAAATTTTAATTTTATGTTACTTATACAACTCCTTTACACTTTGAAAAATTTCCTGATGAATTTTGATCCGTGTTAATGTCAGTTAGTTACCCTGCGTAGTAGTAATGCTGTAGTAAGCAGCAACTGCTTGTCAAACCTATCAACTCATACTCTATAAATGCAGAAAATCACATGCATATCATTTTATTTGTAGCATGAAATCCAGGAAAAATATTACAATTTAAACTTTGCATAAGCGCCACAATTCTAAAGAAATCATTTTAAAGCAAAGTTTCCTATACCGCTTAAATAAATGTAAATTGAAGTTCTACATTCACAATGTAGTTACCTCGCTGGTGGATAGAAATAAATTATTGAAGGCAAGAAGGTCGACGGCTAGACAACGCTTCAAGATTTTCTTTGTAACGCTAAAGACTTATTCACCCCATTTATGCAAAACGGACACACAATTAGTGTTTGCGCTTCAGATAATCAAACCAGCTTTACAATTAAGCATCGAAACATTCTATTTGTGATAACAATCTGCAATTTTTCAAAACCACAAGTAAGATTCTATAAGATATGATTGTTTGCTTCAATATCTTAAAATCCCTAAAATATTCGGGACGCTCTTATTAACAATAAGGCATTGTCATACGGCACCGTAAGCAACACAACCATAGCTAAGTACGTTGCAGGTTGTCCTATAGCTTTCAAACGCACCGAATCATTTAAAAAACCTGCAAACTAAAGTAAGGATCCTAGATCTTCTCGGCGTCAGGTAGACACACTTGAGCCTTTGCCAATGGGGCATTACTATAGGTTATCTTTATTTAATAGAAAAAATGTTTGTTTTAAAAGGTTATTAGTACCCGATACAAATTGAAATCGAAAAAATAAAAATAAGGTAAGGTGCTGATGATGTGCTAGCAGCAGAGTACACTACTATTTAGTAGCTTCTTAGAGTAGTGCCCTATTTAAATCAGAAGGTATCTTTACTAGTATCGGTAAAGCGCTACAAAAACAATAAGTTTAGCAGGAAATCACGCAGTCTGTTTTTAGCTACACAAATTTGGTTAAAATATCAAAAGCCTACAGAGTTTAACGTGAATTACAAATAATTCTTAGTAAAACTTCTAGTCATAATTATAACAATAATTACGCAAACATACCTAACACAATACAGAAATAAAGTGTTATAGTTACATACAGCATTTGGTATTCCCAGAAGTAGTATATAATATCAAATGTAAGGAAAGCTTAGTGGCCTTAGTAATAAAATTTAATTCTCTACATCATGCATTGGTATCTCTTAGCGTTCAACTTGGTCGTTCTGTTTACGTGCTTGTTCTTTGAACTAGGTAATTGTTGGATATATTCTTTTAAACAGAAACCATCTACTAGGTTAGGAGCACGAACGTGCATTCCTTTTCCGATCCTCCTTTGGCTACTTTTTTTAATTACATATCGGTTTAATAGAGGTTTTCAATTCATTCATACTGATTATCTACAAGCTTGATGACCATCCTTTTTCCAACAAATGTTTGTTTGAAAATGTCGAATTTGTTACATTATCTTTTTTAATGTAAGATATAATGTTTGTGCTATTGTTACGCTACAGATTGGTTCAATTGGTTTGTTATTAAATCTTACCTAGAATGTAGATGGTTCCTAGTGACCAGGGAGAGGAGTTAACATATTTGTACCCCATTGCCTCTAGAGTACCTCAGGGTAGTGTTGGGACCAGCATTGTATACACTCTACACAGCACACATGCCTACAACCAACCTAACAACTACAGCTACATTCGCTGGTGCTACGGATTTACTAGCCGTATCACCGGGATATTGCATCTGCGAATCTGCACAATAACCTAAGTTTGATTGGCTGGCTGAGGAGATGAAAAATCCAAGTAAACTGTTCCAAACTTTACGCATCACATTTACCATGAGAAGAGGTACATGTCCAACAGTAATACTTAAAAACAATTCCACAAATATAATGTTTGTGCTATTGTTACGCTACAGATTGGTTCAATTGGTTTGTTATCAAATCTTACCTAGAATGTAGATGGTTCCTGGTGACCAGGGAGAGGAGTTAACATATTTATACCCCATTGCCTCTGGAGCACCTCAGGGTAGAGTGTTGGGGCCAGTATTATATACACTCTACACAGCCAACATGCCTACAACCAACCTAACAACTACAGCTACATTTGCTGATGATACGGACTTACTAGCCGTACAACCGGGATATTGCATCTGCGAATCTGCACAATAACCTAAGCTTGATTGGCTGGCTGAGGAGATGAAAAATCCAAGTAAACTGTTCCAAACTTTACGCATCACTTTTACCATGAGAAGAGGTACATGTCCAGCAGTAACACTTAATAACAATTCCACAAACCGAAGAAGTAAAATATCTGGGTATGCATCTAGATCGACGACTCACATGGCATAAACATATATTCGCAAAAGGAAGCAACTCGGAAATTAATTTAGTCAAACGTACTGGCTACTTGACGGAAACTCACAGTTGAAACTGGAAAATAAGCTTCTACTTTACAAGAATATTATTAAACATATATGGTCGTACTGGGTACAATTATGGGGTACTGCCAGCACCTCTAACATCGACATCTCACAGAGATTCCAGAATAAACTACTACTACAAAGTGATCTCAATATTGAATCAGTGCGGGTAGAAGTAAAAAATTAATGTGTGAAATACCAAGACAGATTCTTTGTGCATCTTAAGTCACTCAGCTTTTAGACAATCAAAATGAAATTAGAAAGCTAAAACGTTTCAAGCTCCCGGACCTGTCAAATATGATTGTTGTAACGTATTGTATCCAAACAACTAGTTTTATTTATTTTATAAGTAAGGGAACTTTCAGTGGATTGATCTTGGCATATCATAAGTCGTTCAGTATATTATTTACCACAACATTTACTTATTGTTCATCTGGAGTAGATTGTAAATATGCAATGAAATAACAAATTCTTCTTTATCAATTCTTCTTTTACCTTACCGTGTCGATGTTGCCATTCATATATTTGGTATTTATTGGAGGTGATGGGTCCCCTTTGGACTCGCATCACACTCCTCCCGCTCCCCTCAACTACATTCCCTCTATCCATTTTCACTATTTGTGTTAATTGTGTGTATGATGTTGTTACTTCTCCTGGGCAGCCAGTGGTTAGGAGAAGCGCCGTTAATTGTACCCCAACGTGGAATGGTTACCAAGCTCGATCCCAACCTTAGGAATTACAGAAAACTTTCTACCTATTCCAAGGTTCGAACGGAGGACTTCGCATTGCGAAAAACAAAAATTAAAAAAATAAAATAAATAAGACAGTTTTTTATTTTATATATACCTATATCAGTTTCAGCTGGAAAAACTTGGTATATTGCTATTTAAAATTCTAGAAGGGGTGGCTGTGGCGAGTAAGGGGTTGATGACACACGTCCGTATTTTATGTAGAAAGACGTCCCCTTGCTGCTTTGTTGATATGTTTCGGCGATTTTCAGGGAAAAATAGTTTTGAAAGATACTGAGGATGGCTACTTAACGTCGAAAAACGCTGTGTATATTTAACAACAATAAACAGTTAAGAAGAAAGTCTTATTTTGTTAACAGTTTACCCAGTGTTGATTAATACATCATCAAAAAACGCGTAATTCGACGTTTTCTTATTTAGGCCTATATTTTACTGCAATACAGCGCGAGCTAGGTGCACATTAATATCGTACCCTTGCCTGTTGTATACGAAATGCACAAATGAAACCCATTCTCTCTATTTGACATAGAAAGCTTCAAAATAAACAACGCCATTGGCCATTATATGATAAATGAGATTATACTAATGTAGTTTTGTATTATTATTGTGCAATTCAATGCGAAATTGAGCACGTATATGTAGTGCTCTGCAGTGGAAATGTATTTAACTGGTCATGTTGAACATGTCTACTATATTATACTGTATTATATTGCCAGTCTGTTATAAATGAGCTTGCTTTATCGGTGCATTTAATCAAACGGTAAATTTAACTCTATTTGTGTATTGTCCATAAATACGCTTAACTAATTAACCAATTTGTATTAAACTCTTTGAAGCTGCGGTCAAAGTTTGCAAATGTTCGGTGATTTATAGCTAATAAACGGAACCACTTGGATTTCGAAATACCTCACAGTTTTGATTTTTATCAGCCCTATTCGTTTTTCTCTTGAAACTTAACAGCAAAATTCAACGCCTACATATATTCCTCAAAATTTAAAACATAACGTGCGGTTCAGCGGCCCGCTGCAATTTGTGAAATATGTTTTGCATAAACCGTGGAAAACGGAAAACGTCCCGCACTTAAGTTTGCCACATTTCCGATTCCAGGACTGCGGCTCCGCGCTGGGTCACGTGTTTATGGCATCGTGAGTCTCGTAAATGTTGTTTATCGATGCCCTAATTACTCGGCTTTATTATTTGTTAATGAACAAGTGCGTTTAATTACTCGGTTAACAGGAGTTGTTTCGTTCCTAAACAGCGAGCACCGGTTAAAGAAATACACAGCTTCTAATTGCTATAATGTCCCTTTGAAATATTTACGCCATAATTTAAGAGTCAACTAGTTTCAAGTGGAAAACAGGTCGAACTCGTGCAGGAAATCGAAACGGGGTTTCAGATATTTACTTAACAAAGTTGACCTTTTTGTTCCTAGCCAGTGCATGTTGCTGATCACAGAAGATAAAAGAAAAATGGAAATATTTTGTGTTCCCTTTTGTTTACTTTAACTTCTCTGCTCGCTGCATTTTATGAATTACGTTTTGTTCCCTGGGACCAATAATGTGCGTAAGGATAATTGAAAAGTGTCAGGTTCAAATAGGCTAAGTACCAAATCTTGTATATGGAGATATTTACAAAGAACAAAAGTTTCTGAAGATTACTGAAGTTTATGATCTAGTATTTTAGTTTAAACAGTCATTATGCAGGGTGTGCTGTGTTCTGGCTCTTCTTAATAGAGATCTGGTTGCCCTACGTAACATATCATTGTTATTCCGATTTAGTTCCGCTGCCTCAAAAATGTGTCTCCTAAGATCTTCAATAGTCTCTGATGGTGTTTGGTGTATCATACCTTTCATATTCATTCGTTTGATTCATTATTAGCCCTTTTCCGTCCAATGTTGAGCATAGGCCTCCCTTAAATTTTTGCAACTTTCGCGATTTTCTGCGGTTCTTCGCCATCCAAATCCGGCCACTCTTATTAAATCATCTGTCCATCTAGTTTGAGGACGTGCTCTGCTTCTTTTTGCTGTCCATGACCTCCAGTTTAGTATTTCCTTGTTCCATCTGTTAGTCTCATTATGTGTCCGTCCATCTCCATTTTTGTTGTGACGCTGTGTGTTCTATTACATCCACGATTTTAGTTTTTTGGCGAATACTTTCATTTCTAACTATATCTGTTAATCTTATATTCAACATCTGACGTTCCATTGCCCTTTGCGTTTTGCTAATCTGTCTGTTATATTCTTCGTCAGCGTCCACGTCTGTGCTCCATACGTTAGGACAGGTAACACACATTGATTGTATACTTGCCTTCTCAAATATAGCGGTATCTTCTTATTCTTTAGAATCTGATGTGTCTTCCGAAAGCTGACCATATCAATCTTATACGTCTATCTATTTCTGCGGTTAAGCTTTGCTTGTCAGGTTTTATTAATTGACCTAGGTATATGTATTCTTCAGATTTTTCTATTACTATACCATTCAGTATGATGTTGCGATTGTCGTCTTGAATCGACATGATCTTAGTTTTCTGTATGTTCATTCTTAACCCTACTTTTTCTGACTGCACTTTGAGTTCATCTATGATGGCCTGAAGTTCGTTGAAATTATCTGTTGTGAGTACAACATCGTCTGCGTATATTAAGTTATTAAGCCTGCTTCCGTTGATGTTCAGTCCTTTCTGGTTCCAGTTCAGTGCCTTAAAAACGTCTTCCAGGGCTGTGATAAACAATTTAGGGCTTATTGTATCTCCCTGTTTCACCCCTCTTTTAACTGGTATTGGCTCTGAGTAGAGTAAGAACGAGAGTTCTGGAGCCTCCCGAGGTCGCCCCCCTCCAACCACTTTCAAGGTTAGTCTATTTTAATGTCATGGTCATTTGCGTCAAGGTCAGACCACTTTAAAATATTATGGTCAGGCTATTAATATAGAATGTTAAGGTCAAACTTATTAATAGAAATAGAACACAGGCCATGATGTATAATAAAAAGTATTTATTTAAACAAAGTTGCATTACCGTCGGAATCACTGGTGAATATATAATCACATATAAAATACGATGTGAAAATGTAGTAAATAAATGCTTGCAAATATAGACATAATACCTACTACAATAGTATAGACTCTTATGCTCTTATTGCTTACTCTCTACAAATTTAATAATAGCTTTGTGATTAACCTTTCATAAGCCCAGCATTTTAATAGGATTTTAGAAATAAAACAAAAAATTATTTTCAGTTATATTTATTAGCAGGATCAATATCAACGTAATCATTTAAATCTATACCTAATAGTCCTTGTTCTTTAATTTCTTTAGCACACAGAATACTTATATCTCTTTTACCATTACAATCATCAAAATAGCTATTATAAGCTGTAGCTTTATATAATACACAATTTAAAATTATAGCTTTATAAAAATACATATTATCAAACTTAGCATAAGGTAAATAACAATCGTTTAAAAGACAATTACTTTCTCGCACCAGAGCAAATGACATATTTATCATCGAACGGGAATCATAATCACTAACACTAGGATTTCCTTTAATAAACTTCTGTTGCTGCCAAGAGCTACTTGTAGGTAAATCTGCATTGGATAACCTACTTGTTGGTAAATCTTCATTGGGTATGTATCCACTTCTTAACCATTTTGATAGGAAACCATCAGAAAGATAGAATTCTTTATCAGCTTCCTTTGTTCGACTCCAAGATTTGGAAAAATAATATGTAGAGAAATCAGGTCGTATGACACCAGCTTTTCGTAGTTTGTGTGGAGTTCGTTTTTCTTTTGGCGTTAGAACTAATGTAATAAACGCTTGTTTTTGCAGCTCAGTCAACCTTTCAATGTCTCGACGCTCTGCAGGGTTCTTATCTAAATCTCCAACATTAAACCACTTTGGATATTCGAAATCCATTATACTATTAGAATGGAACTGCTGCAACTTAGTAGGCTATACTTATATAGAACATTATCCCCACTTTCAGCTCCCCACTTTCAGCTCCCCACTTTCATTATGCCACTTTTATAATATTCAAAAAATATTTTGAATATTGGATAAAATTTAATTTATTTATTTATAATTATAATGCATATATAGTTAGGACTATGGAATAATAATCATGAAATTAATAAATAATATAATACATATGCCGACCCATTTGCGGATTCCCAGTAAATGCGAGTCGGCACAATTTGTGACATTAAGGCACTCCTCTATGATAGCGTTTATTTCCCCACTTTCATCATACCACAAAACTTAAAAAATATTTTCAGTGTTGGTTAATATTTAATTTATTTATAATCATAATACATATACTTAAGGCTAGGGAGTAATAATAATAAAATTAATAAATAACATAATACTGATAAATATAAACTTAGGTATGACTAGAATAATCTATAAACTAACATATCGGCCCATTTGTGGATTCCCAATAAAATGTGAGCCGGCACAATTTACCATTACGGCGTTCGTCAATAAAAGCGTTTATTGGGGCTTCTATGTTTAACACAAACCAGTCTGCCAGGGGTGTAGTTATGGTTTTTGCTGTGGTTTCAAAGATAATCTCCTCCGATATCAGTTCCGAATTATCAAGTTCCAGGTCGTAGGTGATGACACTCCTACCAACAAGTTTCCCATTTTTGCTTAAAAAGTCATTTTCCTTGACAAATTTTGTAAATGTCTCATAATAATGTTCAAATTCATCCTCTAAATCATACTCCATATCAATATCAATCTCAATAGAATTTTCATCACAATATAACTGTGACATCTTTAAAATTTTATAATTACAATACACGTGGAACAATTCTTATATACTCCTTCTCAAGGTCTGTAAGGAATATTGGATTTGTAATTGGTTGTATAGATAATCTTGAAAACAGACTCCGCCTAGATCCCCACTCCTAATAAAATTCGGTAAAATGGTTAAGTACAACCTTGAAACTAGGTAACCTTGAAACTAGCCAGCCTTGAAGCTAGACAGTCTTGAAACTAGATAACCTTGAAACTAGATAACCTTGAAAATAGAAAACCTTGAAACTAGATAACCTTGAAACCCCTCTCACCCTTCCCCCTACTCCCGATTAATTTTGATATTAGCACACATATATAACTTTAAATTTATCTTATAAGGTGCATTAGAAAACTAACGCAATAGTTCGTGATTTGATATCTCGTATATTTATAAAAGTAAGTTTTGAATTATTTCGGTTTGTTGTTTGAATAATGTGTAATCTTGAGAAATGTTTGTGTTATAGTGGAGTATGTGAATCAAATATTAAAGGCTGCTGAAGATATGCATAATCACTTTACTGCTGATAATTTAAGAAGTCATTATCAAAATGCAGGCTTTGAGGAATTATTAAATAGTGTTGAGGAGCTGAAAAACCATTTTTCTGAAGAAAATATGAGAAAATATTTTCCAAATGCTCCGGTGTTGCTACATAGATCAACTTATTTTTTAAATAAGTCGAAAACTAAATGCGTATGTGTAGGCATAAATAGTAAAACACCATTTTCTCCGGTAATACTGTTGTATGGTATGAAAAATGATTGGGTCCTATTCGAAGAAATGGAATGGGTTAAATTCCTGGAATGGCAACAAGACATAACAAATTTCATTTATAATAGTCAAAGTAAAGCGCTTCCTATAAAATTTACGTCAACAAAAACGATCAACTTTAAAACTATTAACGGTAACAAAGTTATTCATATAACTGATAAAACGGCACCAGGCGTCTTTCTAGGATCTGAAACTGTAAGTGAATTGTTGTCATTCTTAGCTTTGATTGAATCAAAATGGGGATATTTAAAAAGTCTAAAATTTCAAACATTCTACTCTAACCTTATAAATGCCGTTTCTGAGTTATCTGGAGATGCAATAATTAATATTGAAAACATTCTTATTCCGCTTAAAGAAGCCAAATCCGAAAATGCTATTTGTGTGATGGAAATGATTAAATTTTCGCCAGAAATAATTTTAGCCGATGTAGAAATGGCTACCATTGGCAAATCTCTGAAGGGGGGGATAATGTATAAAAGTTGCGAGACGATCTTCAACCAGCCAGTACCTAAGAGAAATGTATATGCTTTACGCAGCTGAAAGTTTTACCACACCTACGGATTTAATTAGTGCTGTGCATTATGTTAAAGAGACGCTCGATCTTCTAGCATTCGATGCCGAACATGAAACTGTATACTCAAAAATTCCATTAACCCAGGAAGAGGAGGAGGACCTTAAAAAACTCTATAAGCAGTATGTTGACGGTTAAAATTATTGTAAAGAGTTTTTAAAAGAAGAAGCTTGTGTCAACTGCCTATTGTCAAATTTGGAACGAATTGGTTTGGTTTCCTATTGTGTAACGATTCGCAAGTATATTAATGATGAAATCACCGAATAAGAAAAACCGTTCTGTTAATTTCGATTTGTCCAAAACTGAAACACATATTATGGTTGCGTGGAAATTTGCATATACAGAGGCTAGAAAATCATATTGGATAACTGTTGCTGCGGATAGATTACGATTTCAGAGAAGAATTCTACAATTTGAAGATTTATTTTAAAAAATCGTGAAACATAGGCAGCGACAACAGGGTTAAATTGGTTTTGGTAAGTGTTAAAATTATGTGGGAATGGTAGTACGAATCTACGTATCGATTGAGCTAAATATAACTTTGTAACGACCTTATCGATGTGATACTGGCATACCATCCCGCATTTGACACTGTCAAATGCGGGATATGTTAGTAGCACATTCGATCTGGTTGTTACAAAGTTATGCTTATCTCAATAGATAGGTACGTAGGTTATAACTACCATTCCTACACAGTTTGAACGCATGATAATTCCAACTTGTCTTATGTTATTCTGCAGTGTTTAAAATGAACGCTATTATTCATCAACTATTTTCTACAAACACTTTTGTAATCCTCAATGTCTAATTCATTTATTTGTAAACTCCTGTAAATGTATTATAATGTTGCGTTAAAATATATACATTTTGTAATTTGTATTCTGTGAATATATTACGTTTTAATAAAAAACTTTTTAGAGAGAGTACTTTTTTATTGTTTAATTTTAATACAGTTTCTGCT
>JABXWE010102902.1:0-14574 GCA_014611495.1 Limonius californicus | reverse complement strand
AGATATAACATACTGAAATATATATATATATATATATATATATACACACACAAACGCAACCTTACAGTTGAAGATCGATGATAACCTGAAAACAGACAAAGTTCATGTTAGAAGAAGAGTACCAAGAAGACACAGTTTCTCGAAAACTGTTTCCTTTCGTAGTGGAAGATATATATACAAAACATTATCATGGGATGAAGAGGAAATCAACATCAACGGATCCTATTATATATGAAAACTGCTTCAACAATTACATCAATCATCAAAACGCAAACTTGAATATGAGCAACAATTACGAGTTTAGAAGAAATGGTGATCATCACTGATAACCATAGATTCGAGACAGTTGAAGAGTATGTAAGATTTGAGGCACAAAATAATACTGGAAAATGTTAATCAAACGAATAAAATTAATTGACGAATGAGCTTAGGATGAACATCATTTGGGAATATCCTGCGAAATACAGATATTCCGATAAATTAAAAAAGAAAAGTTTAGGAAACAAGCGTCCTACCCGTGATTATCTTTGGTCTAGGAACTGCGACTGTAATCCAGAAACGGGCAAACCGATTAAGGACTATCTAACGGGCGATGAAACGGGCCATGCTAAGTATTTCTCTTTTAGAGATAAAATACGGAACCAGGAGATTGGATGAACAAAAATTACAGACTAAGGAAGTGGGGGGCAGGAGACTGTTCCGAGTAGCACAAGACAGAGAAACAGGGAAACATATCGAAGAGGCCTTCGTCCAGCAGTGGACAAACTAAGGCTGAGAAGAAGAAAAAGAATTAGAAGAAGAAGAAGTATAAGAAGAAGATATGTAATAAAAAACTAGTTCCTAGAAGAAATAGACGTTATTGTAATGTAAACCCGTTCCCTTCTGTGTTTTTCCATTCAATGTTTTTTATTGTAAACGTTATTTTAAAATATTATTTAATTTTCAGTTTGTTTATAGTGATATTTAAAGGATGAAATACTTTTAATTGTGATTAAACACGACAACAGTTAAACAATCGCACATTTTTTAAAGGATATAATATGTAAACTTAAACTTTAACGTAATTTTCTTCAATAGAGTGTTATACATCATTAGTAAAATCAATAGCTATACAATGAATGATCACCAGTAGATTCTAGCCGCATCCAATAATTTACTGGTATTTCTATGATGGTTCGATATATAAAAGACAACACATGGGGGCCCCATTTTAACAAATTTCTGGCCAGTCGGTGGTTAATACGATTTGGATTTAACACAAAGATACAAAATATATATAGCCTCGAAACCTTTACAGCCTGCTACTCCTTGACTTATACCAGGGTTCAGGTTTGGTTTAGGTTAATATTCACTACGCCTAGGCTTCCTGTTTGTGGCGAATTTGTTTTGGCCTTTGTCTGCTTATGTAACATTTTAATTTTAAAAGCATGTTTATCAAGACTTCCCATTTATTGCTACTTGCTTTCCTTGATTCCAGCTCATTTCTCTACTTCCTAGTTCTTTGAATATGGTATTGCTCTGTGAGAACCCGTTTTTCTCGAACTTCTTTTCGATTCCTAGAACTCCGCATTGTTTCCATCTCTCATGCTACAGTATAGTAAAACTTCCTTGCCGCATTTAACCTAACATTGAATTCATCATAAATTTTTGCTTTAAAAACTAATATAGCTCCAAAATACTGAAATGTGTCTTCGATATATATTAATACTATTGTTCTTATTCATTCAGAAGTAACTGCTAGTTCAGGTGGCGCTACTAAGAGTTGAGACAGGCGGAGGGGACAGGAAATTAATAGATAGATAAATTGTAAGAAAATATGACACATGCACAATTCGTATATAAACTGTGAATCCCGAGATATTCTTCGATGGGTCTCTAAAATTTGTTTACTGTACAAGTAGAAAACGCAATGTGGGCTCTTTAAGAAGTATTTAGGAAAAGAAGTAGGACTACTTTTTCCACAACTTTTTTACCAATATAAATATAATTCTAAGTAACTTTTTAGAGATTTTAGGTAAGGTTGAATAATGAACACACACAATTTTTACAATGTGTGTTTAAAACAGAGTTAGTTGTCGGCTTTTATGTTGTAAATGTTATTATTTCACAACATCTGGCACATCGACAGAAGAACTGAAGACGTTGAAAACCTATCAGCTTTTCTTATTACCTTTTTTTAAATGGTGCAATATGATATGTGCTTCAAGTGCTGTTTGAAGTGGGAACATTGGAAACATTTCACTTTTCTCAAACTATCGCAGAAAGGTTGCTACTCCAGTAAAACATAAAATGAATTGACGAGCTTCTTATTTCACTTCTCAGCAGTCATTTTGAAATTCTGCACAGCTGGAAAGTCAATTAAGAAAATTAAATTTTAATAATTGATTGAATTAGAAATAGCCCGAACTGTGAGTCAATCTTCTGCAAATAATTGACAGCCTAATAATGTATAATTCCAGAATTTGCGAAATGAAAAGTAGAATTTTTAAACAGTTGATGCCGGCTGACATGGTAACTGAAACTCTTTTCATGTCTTTTGTATTCGCTTTGTGTAAAGAGAGTATAAGAATGCTTGTTTATGAAGTACTATTGTTGGCGGAATAAAATTTTATTGGGCTTGTGCGTCTTCCATTCATCTGTTTGTATGATTGTTGATTTCTTTGTACCTATCTGTATTGTGTATCAGCTCATTCATAATATTAAATTACGTACAGGAAGGCAAGAACATTTACTTTTACTCTTGATCTGTGAGTCTTGCTCTTGGTCCAATTTTAGCACAACAGTTGTATTTGCATTTATAGTTTAAATTAGATTTTTTTATCAAACCCTTCCTGTAAGTGCCAATCAAATTTTTTAAACTAGTTTCGCTTGTTTTCGAATATATGATTTGTCCAGAAAACAGTTTTTGCTAGCTTTGGGTACTTCCAAACCCAAATTAAAAAAATATACTTATTGAGGGGATACAAACAATAAAGTTGGGCTACTTATGGTTGCTACAAGCAAATGTAAATTGCAGCAAATGATGTGTTGTTAGGTAAATGTAGGGCTGAAAACCCCTACGAAATTAAGATTTGTTAATCTCGCAAATACGAACGTAACCAAAAGTAAATGTTTGCTTCGACTATTTTCAACTGAGGGTTTGAATATGCCGCCGTTTTCTAACTGTCTAAACGAAAATTATTTTATTTGACATCTATCATCTAAAGGAGCAGGCAAATTTATCATCAATCAATTTATTCCCAACGAAAAAACATACAAATATCTTAGATATTTTACGAAACCTTACATTCTGTTGTAAATACCATTCGCAAATAAACAAAATTTCCTGGCAGTGTCTTTACTCTACGTGGTGACATCAATTGGACTGCAACATCGTGTAATCTAAGGCTTCTAGACTTTTTCATTTGGAGCTTTGTAAAAGACTTTGTAATCGACTAGCTCAAGAACAACATCCGTCAAGATACTGATGAAATTAGGCAGCAGTTGAGCGAAATTGTATATATCAATTTCGCCAGAAGGGTGATCATCTGCACATACAACAAATTCAAAAATCAAGATTCCAAGCTCTTTACAATTATACTGTATAGCAATACTATAAGGTACCTGTGCCAAATAAGGCCCCCGCGAAAATAAGGCTACTGATGGTACTTGCGTAGTTACAAAATTCTCCAAACATATAATACCATAGTCTTCATTGGGAAGCAGCGTGGCGGACAAGCGCGAGTACTGGTCAAACAATATTCAAAGTTAAGGAACGATTTGCGCGGTGGTTACTTGGATAGGTGACCGAAATCTTCGCTCTAACGCTGCTACCCGCGGTGCCTCGGAGAGTATCTGAAATCATCGGTCTCCCTGGGTTAGTGCGCCACGTCATTAACTACCTCAAACAGGGTTAAAGTGACAGCAGGGTGCCGCACTGCCTTCGGGTCTCTCCGCAATCATTTCACATATGCAATTTTATTTTATTTATAGTCTTGATTCAGCATGCGTGCATATAATTCCTCTAGACAGCCGCACCAGATATGTTGTAATTTCGCGGTAAAAACCTAATGTAAACTTTACTCGCTGGTGTTGTTAAAACCGATAAAAGTAAGTATAAGATTTTTCTGTTTTTACTGCAAATTTCTGTTTAAAAGTAGCATTGCAGTATTCCCTGGAATGTTCTTCTTCATTTCATTTATTTATTACATTCTGCTGTAAACTTATTTGCCCGTCACATCTCATAACCTCAAATGTGTGCTTGCTTAATAACGCCCTACGAAGAGTTTCGGATAAGGCCCGGTTGGATTTACTAAAACCATAGGGGGCCTTGTTCTTGAATTATTATTCTCATGTAGGTTTTGAAGTATGGCTGAGGTAATGCAAAAATGAGCCCTTTGGGGAGAAGAATCCTTAAGACGGGCAATGGATGCTTTAAAGAATAGAATCTCTCAATGAAGGTTTCGGAGCAGTTTGGAATACCAAGACGTACATTGCGTAATCACATTAAAAGCAGAAGTACTGAACGTCGACTAGGAAGAAAAACCGTGCTTTCGCCTGCAATGAAGCTGAATTTGAGGATCGTATTATTCGATTTTGCAAAATTGATAGGCCCCTTATCCCGAAAATACTAGAACATCAAGTTTATCGTTTCGTTGAAATTAATCCAGAACATCATTTGTTCAACGAAAATGTAAAATCTCCTGAAAGAACATTGTTTAGGCTTTTCATGAAGCGAATATGGATGAGAAGAGGTGTCGATTAACGTTAGTACGTAACGTAACGTAGACTTTCATGACGATGAACTCAGATTTGGTTTTTTCCAACAAGAAGAGGCCACTGCACACGCAACACATGATACCTTAACCCTCACGTGACCAAGATCTGAAATTTTAAGTGATCGTCGAAGCGGGGTAACTAAATTATCCCACATTAATTTTTCAGTTATTGTGGTTTTATGAACTGAGAATTATTGTAAAAATATTATTTATGAAATAAAATGACACTCCTATGTCGAATGTTCTGTAAAATATTTTGTAAGAAAATAACTCAAAAATAAAATTTTCAAATTAAATTGTATTCTGAGGTAATAACAAAATGAGGTAATGACATTTTGTGTTTTACAAAATTTAACATACTATTTTGGACTCACTCGGCACCATCTTGACTGTCAAGGCAGAACAAGTTTTTTACTTTCCTTCTACTTCTACTTTCCACCGTGTTGCATACGGTCTTACCACATTCGGAACAAGTTAGTTACTACTTGTTTTAGACCGTAGAAGGCCAAGCAGGGCAACTTGGTTACCCCATTCACGAAATTCTTAAATTACTACAAAAGTAAAAGAGATAAATACAAAATTCCTTGAAAAACATGTCTACCTAAGTATTTTCGAGGATTATCTGAAAACATAGTACCGTAGAAAAAATATTTTACGAAATAGTACTAAGAAAAAGAGCTTTGGGGTAACTAGGTGACCCCCCTTGCTCACGCGAAGGTTAAATATGATACGAGAATTTTGCGACAGATGGATTATTAGTCTAAACATACTAATACGTCATCATGTCAGATCCTGCGATCTTATGCCATGCGATTCCTTTTTATGGCCGTATTTAAAGAAATCCATTTTCCAGCAGTCAATACATGACTGAATGAATTGCAACACAGAATAGGTATTGGAAAACATTAATGAAATTAATAATTATCCGTATATGTTAACAAATGATTGTGAGAACAATTAGAGCGTGCCTGGATGAATTATTTAGGATTAAGATATTATCATTTGATGGAAATGTATTGTTTATTGAATCTATTTTTGTAGGGTTAGGTACGTTTTGTGATATGCTCACAATGAACTTTTCAGCGCCGACTTTGAAAAAACACACGTTATATAAGTATGGGTAATGTTGTAAATGTTTAACAGTATTTCCAAACTATTCCTAAGCGCTTCTCTATTAAATAGATAAAGCTGGAAACGTATTTTCTGTTATTTATGTATTCATTGTACCTTCGGTAAAACCCAGGTGTTTCGAAATTTGTTCTCCGAACCCCCACTTGCACAGAACATGTTAAGAACCTGTAAAATAGGGTTGTCCTCGTCCAGGTTTAAACACATTCAAATGTAGTTCTCTTTCAATTGCCAACAGGGTCGATTTTAAAGGTCTTACATGTCTGAATGATACAGTGTTTAAAATTTCCCTTATGTTCTGGAATGAGTCTAAGAAAATTGTATGTTTCATGGGAGCGCTAATTAATTATAATATTGAATATTTGCAAAGTTTCAAATATTATAAGGTTCCGGGGTGAAAAGTTTAATACAAGAATTTATTTTTATTTCAAAATAGTGGAAGTCTTTCTGAAAACCTGTTTCTACTATAATTTCAAATATTCTTACTACCAGATTTATTAATACCAATATTATTGATGAAGTACTCCTTAAAACGATATGTCTCCTTATTATTTCTATCGAATCTTCCTACCATATTTCTATCATATTGTTATGTGATTTTAAAATTTGCCGCTACACTTTATTAATTCCGTAATTCATTTGCCGCTTCGTTAGAATGAATATCGCTATTTTAAATTGAATTCTTATTTTGGGTTACTATTTTCGATATTTTGTTTTGTCTTTCGAAGCTCAAGATATGACAATAGTTTCTTTGTGTGAAATCTGCAAGCTTTGTTTTCATCCGCGAGACCTCGAACGCTTCTGGGAATTCCGAGCGTCAAAAACAAATTTATTTTCCAGAACATTCCATATGATTTCGTCAGGTTGTGCAATATTATTTTGAGGGGAGAAGTGCAGGCTCCATTGCTTCTTGGGGCAGTCCATTTTTAGATCCTGAGGACTCCGGTTGTCCGAAGCTCGATCAATCGGCAATCGTAATGACATAAAGTGCTGCAGGGGCGGCTCGGTTTTTTTGTGAGGGGTATCATTAATGTGTGTTCCGTTTCGCTGTGGTACCAAGGGGTATCTACCAGACTGTCGGCTATTGCCGGATTAATGGGAACATCTTGATTCAACCCCAGGAAAAGGCAACTCTTCAGTGAGTTGTACAAGCGCCTTTTGGCGGATCATCGTCAAAGCCCAACGCCCATGGTTCTGCAGCCATTTCATGTTATCGAAGGTTCCTGGCTTCGCCTGTGTTCATCGTTTATAAATGGATATCGCCATTAATTGTGCCGTCTCTTCGTCAAGGTTGTGCCTGTCTGCAAAATTCAAGGTAAAAGCTTCCAGTTTGGTGTTTTTTTGTGAAGCAAAACTTTCCGTGTAACTTGCAAAATTCAAACGTGTTAACCTTTGTTTTGTTTTATTGATAAAAATAGTAACAGTGACCTGAAGCCACTGTTTGTTTTGTATAAATTATATACAGACGTTCATTTCATGTTATTATTTCTGTAAACTTGCGCAACTGGGCAACGCAGTTATTAAAAGCATTTAAATGTAGCGTTGGCACCAGCGGCGTAGAGTTGTGTGCGAACGTTCGAAATTATTGCTGTTTGTGTTTTACGTTATAAAGTTTCCTATCGTTGATATATATTTTTGTGTGTTCTGTGCCATTTTTGACAGTTCATTATATGTGTTAAAATTCCGCATGTCTTTTATTACTGTGTTTTGAAGTATCTGTGTAAGGATTTTGCAAGCTTTAATTATCAGGTGAAGGCACAATTAAAGGTAGGTCCGATTCCCGTAGCTGTTGGTCCTTGGCCTTTCACAAGAACCTTGTAATCAGCTGGATTTGAAAGGTGGCGCCCACTTATTTCGACGCATCCTGTACACAACTTGAAGCATTTTCTCTATAAGCAATTTTTAGCGAACTCCCCCTACTCCTCTGAGCAAGCCGCTGGCCTTTTCCATCTTTTTTTGCTTGCGGGTCCAAGAAAAGCGCGTTTGGCCGTACCGAAAATTTCTTAGCACGCCAACGTGCGATTTTCTCTGTCCCATAATTCTCGTAGCGAGAATCGGACCGTAACAAATTTGGCGCCGCAACGTGAATCTTTTTTGGCCCGTAACAAAGTTAATATAATCATGATTGCCCTGATCTTAATTATAGAAATATTTTGTTTTAAAATTATAGTCGGCATTGACATGTATCGTGTGTTGCCTATTTAAAAAAAATGTAGGCTCGGAGTTTTAAAATGGGCACTCTGTATTGTTGCAGCGTGTTAAAGATTTATTCTTTACTAGTATTTTGATTTGTTAAGTATTATGGCACTAGACGCTGTGAAAAAGTGGAGCTACGAAGCTACAAAGGCAAAGTTCAATAGTCACAAATGAATAAGCCCCTACATTTAAATCATCACGTCGCAGCAACCAATTTTGACTCCCTATTCTGGATTTCTGATTTGTCTTTTTATAGAGATCATAGATTTTCTTTAAGTTTTAGAATTCCTCTCAATTTTTCTGGTTTTTTTGTAGCAAAATTCCTTTTGTACACTTAACCTCAATTGATGGAAATAATACAAATTTATGTATTTATTTTGAAAGTTGGCAATTACAAATTAGGATAATCTTGGCGCTTGCGCACAAAAAACTAATGCGCTCGATTTTCATCATGTTCAAGTTGAAGCAAATCTAGTATTGGATCTAGTACTTAAATCTATTCAAAGTTTCTAGACAAAAAAAGTATAATGTAAAACAAGCTTAATATTTGTTGTTCACCGAGAAACGCAAAAATATTGACTTCTAAATGGCACCATGATCATTAAATTAACGTACTACTAAACTATTGCCTTCGTAAAGTACTGAGCCACTAGATCAAGAAAGTTATCTTTATAGAGTAGCGCATTCCGACATTTTTAGTCCTTGTCAAGGGCGGAAACGTGAAAAAATGCAACGTAAATGTAAGCCTAAAGCTCCCCATTCACAGGCGAATATGCTGGTCAGCTTCCTGTCCACACAAGTTGCGGCGGCAAGTTCCCCAATGTATGGCTAGGTTCGTCTATGGTTGAATGTTGCCGTTTCGAAGGAAAGTCCCGTAAGCAATACAACGGGTCGTGCATGTTCATGTGTGGCTGTCAAGTCGCGAATTTAGATCTTGGTCAATTCCCATTTCTTAGGACCCATGACCAAAAAAATTTAAACTTGCGAGCACTTCTAAATGAAATGGAATTTTAGTTCTGCAAAACTTTCTGAAAATTCTCGTGTTCAATTATATACGATATCTTTTGGCAATAGAAAAAATTTTACGATCTTCTCATTTGGTAATTCAAAACAGCTACAAGAAGCATACAAGCAAGAAGGTCTAACAATAAACAAAAATAAACAAGAATTCAAAAATATTGCAAATTATATGAATACGGCGAAGGAAGTAGTTGTAATTGTAGCTACATATGTATCACTGTCTAAGATAGACGATTCTGTTGTAGTTGTAGTTTATATTCCTGATTTTGACAACGCTACTACAGATCCAGATTCATCAGCGCATAAAAGTTTTTCTCCCAGTTCTAAAGGCTGCGTTTTATTAGAAAGTGAACAACTAATTAGGTAGAACAATAATCAAAGATGCAGAACCCGGTACGCCAATTAATGATGAACAACAAGAACCACCAACAATAGAGGATGTAAGGGCAGCAATAGAAGTCCAGAAGAATAACAACTCCCCGGGAATAGGCGCTATCCCAGCGGAAATACTTAAACGGTTATCACTAATATATGGGAGAAGGAATAATGCCTAGGGAATGGAACAAAAGCTTCATAGCTATAAAAAAGGAGATAAGTTGCAATACAAAAACTACAGAGGCATCTCGCTCCTGTGCACTACATATAAAGTCTTCACAAACATTCTCAGAAAGAAACTGCCGCCATTCACAGAACGGATTATCGGAGAATACCAAGCTGGTTTTAGAGAAGGAAGATCCGCAGCAGATCAGTTATCCACAGTAAAACAAATACTTAGTAAATCCTGGGAATTCGACATTGATGTACATCCAATCTTTGTCGATTTCCGACAAGCGTGTGACTCCATAATCCGAGAAAAACTGTACAAAATAATGAGGGAGCTCGAAATACCGGAAAAATTAATAAGACTAACAAGGATAACAATGATCAACACGGCAGCGTACGTCAAAATTCAAAATCAACTGATTGACCCTTTCACGATAAACCAGGGGCTGAAACAAGGCGATACACTCGCCCCTACAGTCTTCAATCTAGCTTTAGAATACGCAATAAGAAAGATGTCGGTGGGAAGATCCAACCTGTTATTCAATAAATCAATACAACTGGCAGCGTACGCAGACGATATAAATATAATGGCAAGATCTATTTCTGCAACCAAAGAAGCATATATTCAACTAGAGCAACAAGCACAAAAAGTGGAGTTATATATCAAATAATGTAGAAAACACGAAGTTGTTAAAGCAAACAAGATCGAATACGCTATGGCAGAACATAACAATAGAGATGATAACATTGAAGTAGTAGAGAACTTCACATATCTAGGAGTTAACATCGCAGGGGATGGAAGTGAGGACAGAGAAATTCGAAGAAGAATAATATTAGCTAACAGAGCATATTTTGCCTTAGCGACAACATTTAGAGCAAGAGAAGTACAATGAAGTACAAAAATTCGCATATGTAAGACAATTATATGCCCCATTGTATGCTATGGAAGTGAAATGTGGACTCTTACGAAAAAAACAACGGAAGCGGTAAATTATTTTTAAAGGAAAATCTTAAGACGAATATTAGGACCAGTGAAGGACAACGGAGAATGGCGGGTAAGATAAAATCATGAAATATACTAATATTTAGAAGAACCCCCAGTTGAAACCTTCATAAAATTACAAAGGCTGCAGTGGATGGAGCATGTCATAAGGATGGAAGCCACAAGAAACCCGAAAAAAGCTCTCAACAGAAACATAAATGGAAGGAGGCCGGTAGGCAGACCACAGAATAGATGTCAAGATGAGGTCGACGAAGACGCAAGAAACGTATTAAACACCCGAAATTGGAGAACATACGCACTAGATAGAAAAAGGTGGAGACAAAAGATGAAGGAGGCCAAGGCACGACTTGGGCTGTTGTTATGTTCGCTTGATTTTGGCGCTTCTTATGAATTAAAGTTCTATTTCAATTTCCACTCTTAAGTCGATTCCTATTTTATTATTCCCACAGGTTAATTGATGGGAGGTCACTTTTTCGAAACTTCCAAAAGTTCCACGTGGAATATGTTGTCCTAGAATTCTTGCACCATATTTTGTCATATAGTGAAATCTTCCAACTATTGGAAATTCGCGTTGCGTTTTCTCGGCAGTCGATTTAACATCTCCGCTCGACCCGGTTGCCTGTTAAAATCTTGGCGCCGATAACAAGACAGGGCAAGAGTCATCCCAAGCATCTGAGGGTGAACGCCGTGGTTTTTGGAGTCGGAGTTTTATGGCAGCGCCTCTGCTAAATTAAGATCTCGTATCGTTGTCTTGCCTGGGGCAGAACCCCTTTTCTTGTTGTAACGTAAAGCGACCTTCAGTCGCCAGTTGCCATTATTTGTTAATTGTAAAGTGTAATTATAAATTGTAATTTTTGTAAACTCGAACGTCACTGGCTGCGTAAATCTGTGGTTTAGTAAAGTAAGTATCGCAAGCCACTGGCGGCGAGCTCTTTAGTGCGAACGCTCCAAACTTCCCTATTGTTCAACTACAGTTAGTACCATTTTGTTTATTATGTGTCACCAATTTCAAATAGAGCTACATTTGCCTTAAAATTCACCATATTTTTTATTTCTGTGTATTTTTATTGTACTGTGTGAATGAAATTTATACGCTTTATATACAGGAGGAGGCACGATAAAGGTGAGTCCGATTCCCGTAAGCTGCCGGCTTCTCGGCCTTCCACAAAAACCCGGAATCAGCTGTGATTTGGAAGGTGGCGCCCGCAAATTTTGACCTATTCTGTACACAACTACATGCAATTTCTTGCCCGTAAGCTTTTCTCGTGAACCACCCCTACTCCTCTGAGTTTAGCCGAAGGCCTTTTTCCATCTTTCCTGTTGCGAGTCGACGAAAAAGCGCGTTTGGCCCCTAACACAGTAGCGCCATAGGAGGAGGAGGGAACAACTACTTATACCTATTGAGAATTTATGTTCGCAAAAGAGAAGAAATGTATTCCAATGAGGCAAAGGTATGATTTTAGGTATAATATATATTTATGCAACTAGAAACAAAAATAATTATGAATAAATAGTAGTATAGTAAGAACTTTGTCTGTAGATCTTCTTCATACATTTTTTGGATTTCTTCATCCAATAAAAGACACTCTGAGTTAGCTAACGTTTCAGATTTTTTAGTAATTTATCAAGGCAAGGTTCGAATTCAACCTAATGCATCTAAGGCAAACTTAAAATATTAAGATAAAATATTAAAGAAATCGTGGACTACTTTCAAATTGTTATTAGTCTGAAAAACAAAACAACAATTTTCGTGTAAGAATATATACAGGGAATTTTTCTTTTTAGTATACATAGCCTATGTATACTTTTAAAAGAAACCCGTCAATTTCGCCTATTGTGTATGCAACCAACTATACCAACAACTAAAAATCAGAAACAAACGTCACTATAGTTGTGAATTATTTGAGTATGAAGGTGATGTTGATGCAGTGTTTATATTAAATAAGGATTTCACCTTGTAGGTATATAGGACGCAGATGATGACGTATTTATTAAATATAAAAATCGACAGGATGCAGTGGCGTGCGCAGAAATTTTGTCTGGGGGGGGTTAAGCGTATGGGAGGGGAGGGTAAAGGGAGGGGGGGAAAAAATCTAAGATGGGTAATTAAAAAATATAATAAAAATCCAAAGAAAAAACTATTCTTAAAAAGAAACAAAACTGATTTTACAAAACCTACAATCCAAAATCAAGTCTTCGTTTTTTGGATTTGGCCAAGTCATAAATTACCTCGTCAATACTAACAGGAACTTCTCTGTGAATGTTAAGAAGTGCTAAACCATTTAACCTATCTTGTCCTGTTATGTTTCTTAAATAAGTTTTTCTTAAAGTTGAAAATGTTCTTTGTATTGTATTGTATGAATTGTAATAAATATTTTAAAAAGTTTAGCAACATTCGAGAATAGTTTGAGATGTCTTTCTCTTAAGTAAACTAATGAATCTATTGCACTTTTCGGGCTTTCAGTGCTTTCATTTAGCATTTTTTTTCCAAAGCTTCACCTCCCCTAATATTATGTCAAAGCTGTGAGCATCTAAAACGTGTTCATAAAAAATATATATATAACTTTCGTAATTTTTCCTCGTCGACTACATTCGTTTTTGCATTTGGAAAGATTACATCAAAACGTGCTAAAATGTTTTCATGTTTCAGTAGTCGATCTTTCAGATGTAATATAAAGGAGTCTAAGAAGGGTATAAAAATCGTTCGCCTGTAATACTCTTCAGGTGAAGATAATGGTACATTTTCCCGTTGCGTTTGTCTGGAGGTAGTTCGAGGAACCGTTATCTCAACATTATATTTTTCGCATATTTTTACTGCCTGGCTAAACATTTGCTTAAATTCATTTTCAGCATTTTCTCAAATGTTACGTAAAGTATTTCCGACACTTCTTGCAAGGGCAACAGCGCTACCCAAGTCAGTATTAATTGTTTGCAAAATTTTGCATAGTGGCAAAATAATGGAAAAGATTTTAGCAAGTATTTGTAGTGTTATCTGAAATTCAATGGTTAAAACTACTTTAACTAGTGTATACGCATCCTCTATCACAACAGTTTTATATTTTGTTTAAAGAACTAATAGCTACTTCTTGTAATTTCAAATATGTCAATATGGAATCATGCCTCTCCACCCATCTTGTCTGACACAGTTGCCTCAATTTTTTTCTTTGTATGAGGACACAATTCCTCAATTTCTGTTTGGAAGACATGCTGTCGTTTCCCAGTTCTAAAAAAATTGGCAACTTTTGCTAATGTTCCCATACAATTTCTTATTTGAGAGACGTTGCAAGCATCAGATATCGCTAAATTTAAAGAATGCGAAACACAGTGAACATACAGAGCACAACTGTGTTTGTCGCGTACGTAGGCCTGGACGCCATGAAATACACCACTCATAGCTGACGCACCGTCATATCCTTGTCCAATCATATAGTTACAATCAATATTAAGCTCTGACAAAGTAGTCAAAAGAACATTCGCTAAATTTTCTCCAGTCATACTTGTTACGGGAACAAACTTGACGAAGTGTTCCTCAACTTTTAAACTAGATTCATTAAAAAAAACGTAAACACAAAGAGAATTGCTCAATACCTGAGACATCAGTGGATTCGTCAGCCAGGACAGAGAACAATTATGTTTCATTAATTTTCTCAACTATTTTGTGGGTTATGATTTTGCCGTATGTATAAATAATTTCGTTTTGCGTTTTTGCACTTAAGTATGTTGCGTTTTTTTGACATAGTTTCCAGGTGCTTTTTCAATGATTGATCTCCAGAACGTAACTTCGATCTTAGTATTGCTCAAAAATTTCCTTCGTTCTCTACTGTTTCTTCAGCAGATTCAATAGAGCCAGAATCTCGGTGTCCTCTTAGTGGAATGCACTGACGTCCGCATAAAATAATTGTATCTATTACAGGAACAATTTTTTTT